>JACEEZ010010870.1:5000-7500 GCA_016584305.1 Chionoecetes opilio
TTTTTCTCTTTTATTTATATCACAAAGGACTGGCCAAGAGGGAAAAAAGTAATAAAAAGCCCGCATAAATAGTAGAAGCCTCGTACGTAGAAGCTTCTGAAATTATCGTCATCTTCGTCAGGTAGGTCTTCGGTATTTTCTTTACTTTTTTTTTTTTCATTCTTCAGCTCCTTCTTCTTCCCTTCCCTTCCTTACTCCTTCCTTTTCTTTCTTTTTTCTCTTTCTTTCCGTTATTTTTTTTACATCACAAAGGACTGGTCAAGGCCAAAAAAAGTAACAAATTGCCCGTTTAAAAAGACTTGCCTCGTACAAGCTTCGGAATTATCATATGGACACTTATTGCCTTAATTCATCAATCTCTTATGCCATCTGTAACTATTGTGTAACTGTGATTAATAACTGTTTAAAAGAAAGAAAAAAATAAGACGTCAGGTATCAGAGCTCAGGTAGAAGAGGAGAGGTAAGCAAAGTACGAAGGTCACTCATACGTCGCTAATAACAACGTCAACAACAACGTCAATAACAACGTCAACAACAACGTCAACAACAACGTGAATAACAACGTCAACAACAACGTCAATAACAACGTCAATAACAACGCGTCACTAATAGGTCACAGTAGGAGCCTTATTGCCCATTACCCAAACGAGGACAACTTTTATACGTCGCTAATAACAACGTCACTAACAACATGTAGCTAATAACAACACGACGCTAATAACAACACGTCACTAGGTAATAAAATAGATCACAGCAGTGGGTTCATTACCCTTGCGGTGACAACTTTCATACGTCGCTAATAACAACACGTTGCTAACAACAACTTATCGCTAATAGCAAGGTCGTTATAGGTCACAGCAGGAGCCTCATTACCCTTGCGATGACAACTTAAGTGGATGCAGGGAGAATGTGAGACTGTGAGAATATTGACACTTAATATTATTCTGTGTAGTGGAGGAAGCGAAGGTGAGGAGTGTATGAGTGGTATACAAAGTGGTATATAAAGTGGTATACAAAGTGGTATATAAAGTGGTATACAAAGTGGTATATAAAGTGGTATACAAAGTGGTATATAAAGTGGTATACAAAGTGGTATATAAAGTGGTATACAAAGTGGTATATAAAGTGGTATAGAAAGTGGTATAGAAAGTGGTATACAAAGTGGTATATAAAGTGGTATACAAAATGGTATATAAAGTGGTATACAAAGTGGTATATAAAGTGGTATACAAAGTGGTATATAAAGTGGTATATAAAGTGGTATACAAAGTGGTATACAAAGTGGTATATAAAGTGGTATACAAAGTGGTATATTAAGTGGTATACAAAGTGGTATATAAAGTGGTATATAAAGTGGTATACAAAGTGGTATATAAAGTGGTATATAAAGTGGTATACAAAGTGGTATACAAAGTGGTATACAATTGGGTAAGTGGGGAATGGGGGCTAATCGGTTAAACAGAAGAATGGAAGATGATAAAGGCAGGGATAAGGATTTTGAAAACAGAAGAAGAAAAGAGACAGAAATAGAGGAGAAGGAAGATGAGAATGAGGAAGAGGAAGACAAAGACAAAGATAAAAACCAAAAGAAAAATTAAGAGAAAGGGAAAGAAGAAGAGGAGAAGAAAGAAGAGAAGGAGGAGGAGGAGGAGGACGAAGATGAAGATGAAAGGGAAACAAATTTGAATAAGAGATGGCAAAAGATAACGTCCCCCCTTCCCCCCTTCCCCCCTGATACTTAATCCCCCCTCTGCCCCCCCTTCCCCTTCCCTCCACCCCCCTTTCCCTTCCCCTCCCCCCCCTCCTCCTCCCACCCCTCATACCAAAGCCCCAACGATGACGCCTCACAATCCATACTCTTCAGGGAGGAATTTTCAAACCCTCCCCACACACCGAACATCGCCTCTGTAGTACTCTAAACACGGTATGCCACTATATATAAATCCTGAACCTTCACCTAATGTCTCCCGGAAGCCCTGAGGTGCCCTGAGGTGCCCTGGAATACTTCATGTAATCCCTATTTTTTTATGTTTGAGCTTATAACACATGTAAGGTTTTTTATTTTCATTTTTAAGTTGAAGCCTATAGCGACTGGAGGTGTGGTTTTTGTTGTTGTTGAAGCTTATAACACCTGTAGGTTTTTTTTTAAGTTGAAGTTGGAACCGATATTTTTTTTATAGTTTTTTTAAGTTTAAGCCTATATAGTTTTTTTAAGTTTAAGCCTATATAGTTTTTTTAAGTTTAAGCCTATAGCACCTGTACGGTAGGCTTTTTTTTTTTTTTTTTTTTTTAAGTTGGAGCCTATAACAACTGTAGTTTCTTTTGAAGTTTAAGCCTATAGCACCTGTAGGCTCTTTTTTTTTTTAAGTTTGAGCCTATAACACCAATAGGCTCTTTTTTTTTTTTTTGTCTTCCTATGTTTCCTTTTCTCGATTTTGTATTCCATGTTTTTGTCTTGTGTGGCGTCATTGCCTCAAGACTTTATACACAGACACCCATA
>JACEEZ010010872.1:0-20000 GCA_016584305.1 Chionoecetes opilio
AAAATTTTTTTTTTTTTTTGGGGGTTTGAAAATTTTTTTAAAAGGGCCTTTATCAAAAAATTTTCATAGAGGCTTCTGAGTAATTGATCGTTTGCCCCTCCCCTCTAAAAAATCATAGCTGGACCCTGTAAATGCCTGAAAAAAAAATTTGGTGTTTTTACCCGGGCAGTCCCCTCTCTTTGAAATCTGGCCCTTAGCGGCCGGATTTTAAATAAAAAATAATGCCTATACATGATACTTTTTATGACGGTAACAAAGTCATCATTTCAGGGTGCATAGTACCCAAACAAATCAAACCCTTGGGTGTCTTAAAAATTATATTTTTATACGTTAAATAAGGCAAACTTTTTACTATCATCGGAAAGCTGTGAGGATTTATGCATCTCAGTCCCCGTAAAGACTAAAATAACTAATTATTTATTAATATTATATTGGTAAAACTATTTAAATTTCGTAATATACCAGCCCTAATTAAAAAACCTAATAAATGAAGTCAATGCTACATGTGGTACTCCAAGGACAAAGAACTTTAGGCACTTACCCAAAATTCGGCGCAACCAAGCTTGGCTATAAAAACCATTTAAAAAATTTGAGCAATATCACGATTATAACCCCTTTTTTCAAATATTGGATTTTAAATCAAGCATATTTTAAACCAAACTGCATAAAAAGTTTAACGAGCACGTTGGAAGGTGTAATAAATAGGGAACGTGATGCTTCACAAGACTAAATTCTAATTATAAGTAAAAAATTGTTATTTTCAAAAATTTAAAATTAAAAAATTGCTAGGATACTATTAAAAACAAAACCCATCGTAAATTCAGAAACAAAACTCGAAAAGCCAGTGGTCGCGGGCAGTTTTAACCCAGGTTGACAAAAAATTTGGGGGCTACTTTTAAAAAACAAATATGGGTTTTTCCCACCCCTTTAAAAACAAAAGTATAATATTAAAAGAAACGATTTTTTTCTAATGTATATTGTTAAAACCCCTGATTCGTAAAACATTTTATAAACAAAAAACCAAAGTGGTATAGTTAGGAGGGGCGATAAAAATTTCTCTTGATTTATATAGTCAAAACGAATGTCTCCGTTAACTATCCTAGACCTCAATGTTCCTGTTATTTGTGTGTATAAATTAGATAGAAGCCTGGGGGAAAGTGCTTTGGGTAGGTGAAGTCCAATGTTTTGTTTCAAATTCCCGCCCAATGCGGGGCATGCCCCCCCACAACATAACCTAACTGGTCCCCCCCCTTTTACTTTTCGGCTTTCTATATTCTTCTTTTAAAACATTGCTTTTTGTTTTTTGAAAAGCTTTTTCCCGACGCGGCAGTACTTTTTTAAAAAACAGTGTGAACATTGCCCCCAAAAAACATTCTATACATTAAAAAATATATTAATTTTTCAACTCGAGGCGGAAATTTTGCTTTAAAATTGCTACCCTAAACGTTAAATCGTAATGCATGCCACCCCATACTTTTAGTAAACAACAAAAAAATGTTTTATTGGTATTCAATGGGGTGCATCAATATTTATCGCGAAAAATTTAAAAAAAAAATCGAGTCGGGGACCAAAAACACAGAGCCCAACCTTTGAGTTAAAACTGCCGCGCCCACGGCTTATCGAGTTTCAGTTCTCGGGAATTAAAAAGTAAACAAATACAATAGATTTAATTTAAATTTTTTTTTATACAATCATTTCTTAATTTTTGCATGGAAGTAAAAATTTAAATTAGTGCCCAAAATGGCAGGAAAAAAAAAAAAATAACGTTTTTAAAACCGGTTACAGGGATTTCAAACTACGTTTTTTTGCCCGGAACAGTAATAGAAAACTTTTTCGTTTCCTTTTTTGTTCCGAGCATAATTTCGTTCGTTTGGGTTTTTCGTTTTTTTTTCCCTTTAAACCGTTTCCAACCCTGGTTTTAGGCCTTTTTTCCCCCTTTGGGGACCATTCTTATTTATTGTTTTCCCCTCCCCCCCTCCTCCTCCAGCAGGGTAAAAGCAAAGTTGATTGGTTGGCCCAAATAAATGGTAAAAAACGCCGAAAACTTGTGAATATATTTGAAATATACTCCAATCGGTTTTTTTGGAAAATATTTTCCCTGGTAAGAAAACGCTCGAATAAAAAAAAACAGACCCTTTTGGATGACAAATGAGTTTCCAATCATCATAGTAAGCGACGACCCATAAAGTTTACAAACGATCTAATGCGGAACCATTCTAGAGATTACAAGATTTAAAGCATCGTTGTAAAGGGTTTTTTAATTAGGCCCAAAAAGGGCCAAGTAGAAAAAAAAATTGTTAATGAATTCTAAAAATCAAACCCAAAAAAGGTTCTTTCAAACGTTCGAGTAAAAAAAAAACTTTTCCCAAAACTTTATTGGGGGCCACGGGAAAGAAAGAAAATTAAATTTTAGTAAATATAATAAGAGATGGCTTCCGTACTCAATGTTATTTAATGCGGTTTTTATTAAAGAAGACAAGCTCCATTACCAGAACCATTTAAACAGTTTGGGGGGACCGAAGTGTTTAAACTGGAAATGGGAGAGATAACGGTAGACGAATTCAAAGTTTTTGCAGAAACTTGCCCCAAAAGCAAATCCGTGGGGGGTGGACAAATCTCCCGAAAATTCTTCGCAAATTCACAGCCCTTTTTCGCCCCATTAATATTTTTCAAAAAATCGTAACGGCCAAAATGTTCCAAGTTTTGGGGAAAGTTAAAAATGTTAGGGGGGGATATTAAAGAAAGGGAGTAAGAGCCTCGAAAGAAAATTATCGCCCAATTAGTCAAAACGTCGTGATTGTTAAACTAGAGACAATATTGGGGGAAAAATATGTCTTATCCGATGAAAATAACTTAATTTTAAAAACTCCAGCAGGGTTTTAAAAAATAAAGATCCCAAAAAAAACCTACTGTTTTTTTTCAGTGTCATTATTCAAATTGGGAGAAAAAATTCCCTGGATATAATTACCTTGTTTTTCGAAAGCCTTTTGATCATTTCCCCCATAAGCGACTACTGACAAAATTTAAAAAGGGGCATGGTTTAGGAGAGCAGTTATTTTCATGGATTGGCGACTGGCTCTCAAACGTAAGAAAGGGGTTTAAAAAAATGGCGAGGCATTGTTTGGGTTAGATTTACTAGGGGGGTCCTCAGGGCTCGGCTTGGGCCCTCTCTTTTCCTAATATATATAAAGATCTGGACTGCGGTTTATGTCAAAAATATCGAAATTTGCTGGGACACCAATTTTGGCGGTAAAGCAATCTAAAGAAAACGGGCGAACTCATACAATGTATCTACAAAAAAATACGGATTGGAGCGATAATGGATATTTAAATTCATTTCCGATAAATTAAAGAAATGCTATGGGAAACGATAACCTCAAATTAATTATCAATGCAAAATAAGTCTTAACGGAAGTTCCCAAAAAAGGATTAGGTTCACCATTAGAAAATGATCTTAAAACCATACGCATTGCTCAGCTGCTAGTAAAAAGGCGAATATGATGTTGAGCTTCATTAAACGCAACTTTGAAAAAAAACCCCCCAAAAGTATGACACGACTATACCGTTTTTTGGTTGGTCCCCTTTAAAAATTGCTATTCTTTCTGGTCGCCCTTTTTTCGAAAAAGATCAAGCAAATTAGAATCTGTCAAAGAAGAGCCCAAAACTGTTCCATCCTGCGAAATTCATTTTATGAAGAGAGGCTACAAAACTTAATACGTTTTTTTTAAAAGACGTAAATCCGGGGGGCCCTAATAGAAACTTTTAAAGACCCTTAATTAAAGGTTGATATAATTAATCAAGAGAACCTTTTTCAAACCTTCTCCACAAGTGACAAAAAGAAACAACGGTTTAAAACTAAATTGTCAGCACTACTCACAGATCCCGAAAGAATTATTTCAATGTCAGAGTTTTAAATGGGTGGAAAAAATTCCCAGAAAAAAAAAAAAAATTTTTTTTTTTTTTTAAGCCCCAAAATTATTTAAAAAAGGGGAGCTACTTAATAAATTTTTTAATGCCCCTTTTTTATTTATCTCCCCGGGGAGGGGATTTGTTTTTACTATTCTACCTATATTTTTAAATGAATTCCATTCCCTCTTTTTTGGGGGGCATGGGTTTTTTCTTGTTTTCTTAATTTTGTATTTTTTTTTTACAAAACCCTCTTATAACTATACCCTTTTATTTTTTTCCTTTATTTACCCCCCTTTCCCCCCCCCACCCCACCCCCCTTTGCCCCCCCCCCCCCTTTTTTCCCTCCCCCTCCTCCCCCATCTCCTTCTCCTCCTCCCCCCTTCCTTCTTTCTCTCGGCCCCTCAAAAGTCGCGTCGCCCCCCCATTATCCTCTCGCTATTCTTTCCTCATTCCTTTCCCTTTTTTAACTTCTACACAATCAGACTTTCTCTCTCCCTCCTCTCCCCTTTCTTCTTCTATATACCTCCTTCTCCCCCTCCCCTTTTTTCCTTTTTCTACCCCCTTCCCTACCCATAAAAACCCCCCCTCCCTCCCTCCATACCCCACCTCCCCCTCTCTTCCCCCAAGGGCGTGCGCTACAACGAATGCACGATGGGGTTCGATAGGGGGCGACACCTTGCTCCTGGGAAGGTAAACCCGATCTCGTCAGGGGATTACACCTGCGCCGCCCCCAAAACCGGGGCGCCCGAAACCCCCAAACCCCCTCCACCCGGGCTGTTTGTTTAGGTGTCCAACCCCACTCAAAACCCCAAAACCCCCCCTCCTTTTTCTTCTTTTCATTCAGCGTACATTTTGTCGTTTTTTCATCTTTTTCTTTTTTTCGCCCCCCTTCTCCTTCTTGTTGTTTTACCGTCATAACACTATAGTCGCCATGCAAAAATGTCGTCAGGCGCCATTAAAATTAAAAAACGAAATTTTAGCATCACACGATTTTATGTCCACTGAAGAGACATCACGTAGTTTATATTAGTAATTCTTCAGTGGTTTAAAATTAAAATTTGTAGTGATGCTAAAATTCGTAAAATTTTTTGGCCCCCCGACATTGTGCGTGGCGACTATAATTTATTGACGGTAGGTGTTGATTTTGTCGTTTTTTTTATTATTTTTTTTTCATTTCCCCTCTTCTTCCCTTTTTGTTATCATTCTTGCTGTTGATTTTGTCGTTTTTTTTCCTTTTTTTTTTCCCCTTCCTTTTTTTTCTCGTCCTTTTTTTTATGTTTTTTTTGCCTTTTTTTTCCTCCTCCCCCTTTACCTATTCTTTTCCCTTTCCCGCCCCACATTACAGACGACACGGCCGGGATATACAACACACCCCACACACCCCAACACACACCACACACCAACACAACACACACACACAAAAACACACACAAAAACACACCACACACACACCCCCTACATTTCCATGCCCACATTACAGACGACACGGCGGTATAGTACACACCACACACCCCCACACACACAACAACCACACACACACACACAACACAACAAAACACGTACTTTCCAGCCCCCCAATACAACAGACACGGCCGGTATAGTCCCCAACACACACAAAAACACACACACACACACCCCACCACACCCACTTCATTTCCCCGCCCCACATAACAGACAGACCGGCCGGGATAGTAAAACACACACACACCCAAAAAAACACACCAAACCCCACACACCACACACAAAACACACCCCACCACACACACACACACCCACCCCAAACAAAGACAGCTAAATACAACACAAAACAACAACCACACCCCTTTTCCGCCCCCCATATAAAGCAAGCTTTTTTTTCCACAAAACCCAACCCCACCCCCAACCCCAACCGTTTTGTTTTTTATTTTCCCCCATTTTTTAAGCAGGGAGGCCTTATTTTTGTTTCAACAAAACAAAAAAAAAAAAAAAAAAAAAGTTTATTCCGCCCAAATACAGACCAAAAAACAAACAACAGAAAAACCCAAAAACAAACAAACCAAAAAACAAAAACAAAACAAAGTACGGCACATTAGGGGCATAGTACAAACATAAAAAAAACAAACAACACCCCTACCCCACAACCACAAACGCAACCCACCACCCGTTTTATGCCAATACAACGACCGGCGGTATATACAAACCCACCCACCCCCAAAAAACACAGGCACACACCCCCAGAAATTTCCCCCCCCCTACGAAGCAGGCGAGTCACCACCCACCCCAAAACCTCAAACAACAACCAACGCAGTGGCATTTCCCGCCCACCACAGCGAGGCGTTTAAATACAACCCAAAACCCACCCCCCCGCACAAAAACAAAACCCACACAAACCGCAAAACCACACACACGGGGGAATAAAATTTAAATAACATCCCAAAAGTGGGGCAAACCCGGTTGCTGCTTTCCCTTTCCTGCCTCCGGTTCTAAGCATTGTCTTTTATTTTTGTGGGAAATGTATGCTTCACTTGCCATTTTAATCCTCCGATCCCCGTGGGTTTTTCCAGTCCCTATATCCCCTTAGTGAGTTGATGACCCAAATTTGTCAAACATTGTTTGGTTTTCAAAAATTTTAAAAATTTTAAATTGTACTGGGGGATAAAACCCCCCGCAACCATTGGGGAAACAAGAAAGAAAAAACCCCACAAAAAGTAAAGCCCTGGGGTAGGGACCAGTACATAAAAATTAAAATGACCCGGGTTTCCCCACAAAATTTTGAAAACCCCACCCGCCAAACCCCCTTTTGGATGGCACAATAAAAAAGGTGAATTTCTGGAGGGGTAAAATGAATTTTTTAAATTTTCCCACACTCTTATGCCCGGGTTCACGAATAAATTTTCCAGTTTACGGGGCCCAAGACGATGGGCCCACCTTTTCCAGCACTTGGCGGCGGGGCCCCCTTTAGGCCCCGGTTGGGTTTTCATCTTTCTTTCCTTTCACCCCTTTTACTTTTTAAATTTCTTTTTTTTTAGTTTTCCCCCCACCCTTTTTTCCCTTTTTTCCTTTCCTTTTCTTTATCCTTTCCCTTTCTTTTTTCCCAAAATTTTTTTTCGCCCGACCTTTTTTCTAATTCCGAGCGGGCCGGGTAACTGTGTCTTATTTTACCTTTTAGTATTTTAATTTTTTTTAGAAAAGGGGGGAGTTATAGATATAGTAGTTATGTAATAGTAGTGGAAAAGGCGTATAGTAGCACGAGATATGTAGGTTGGTAAATTTAATTTTTATTTTAAAGAGGGGTTCTTACATAAATTTTTTTAATTATTATTATTATTGTTTTTTAGGTTTTGAAAACTTAATATTTTTTCATCTTTTTATCTCCAAATACAATAACATTATTTCTATTATTTTTTTTATTTTCCCCCTCATGCCGTTTTTCTTGATTGCCTTTTTACCCGGAAGAAAGAAGGGGGAGGGGGGGGATGAAAGGGGGTTTTTTCTCTCTTTTCTTCCTTCTCCCTTCTTTATCCATTCTTTTTTTTTTCCTCTTCCTTTTCCTCTTCCCCTTTCCTCCTTCTCCCCTTTTCCCCTTTTCCTTTTCCTTTCCTCCTTTCTTTCTTTCCTTTTTTTTTCTTTTTCTCCCCCTTTCTCTTTCTTTTATCCCCTAATTTCGGGGGACGTTTAACAACTGATATGTATTTTTGTGTGTAAGTGTAGGGTATATGTTGACGTTTGTGTTTTGTGTGTGTGTATGGTTGTATTATTTTTTTTCTATCAATAATTTATTTTTTGTTTATTTTTGTTTTTTGTTAACTACCTATAAACCTCATTTTTAATTTCATCAATTTCTTTTCCCTTTTTTGTTGTTTGTGTGGGCGTTTCGAGGCCACCCCAGAAAAAGGGGGAACATGCCCCGGGGTCACCCTTTTTCCCCCCCCCTCCCCTCAATTTCCTCCTTTTTTTTCTTAAAATAACTTTTTTCTTTTTTTCTTTATTTCTTCTCCCCCTCCTTTCCCTTTCTTCTTTTTTTTCATTTCTCTTCTTACTTTCCCTTATATTTTCCTTTTCTGATAAATGAATTAGAACCATACATAAATTAGCGTTAACTAAATAAGTAACCTCATCAATCAGGGAAAATTACCCGATTTCAAGATGTTATTTATGAAAGTTAACGCTAATTTATGCATGCTACAAATTCATTTATCAGAAAAGGAAATATATCAATGGACAGCTAATTAAATTCCGCTTCTATTGATATTCTCCATGTAAAACGTTTTCGAGCAAAATATTAAATGGCGAAGAGTTTAGGTTTATGCATATTTCTTGAAAGTCTCATAATGGCATTTCTTTAGTGTGTTTTACGGTTTTTTATTGGATAATATTATAGAACAAACATTTCCAAAGATAACAGTATATATTTTACACGGATAAACATATATTAGGTAGGAAATTACCCGATTTCATGATTTTTAATATTTAGTTAACGCTAATTTATACATGCTGCTAATTCATTTATGACTAAACGAAATATATCAATGGAAAGCTAATTAAATTCCGCTTCTATTGATATTCTCCATGTAAAAAGTTTTCGAGCAAATATTAAATGGCGAAGAGTTTAAGTTAATGCATATTTCTTGAAAGTCTCATAATGGCATTTCTTTTGTGTGTTTTACGATTTTTTATTTGATAATATTATAGAACAAACATTTCCGAAGATAACAGTATATCTTTTATACTGATAAACATTATATTAGGTAGGTAAACTTGTACTGGGAGCGGAGCGGGTGGGATCTAGATGGTGTGACGTCACGGGCGATGCATCAGGCCTTGTCATCTCGGTGGCCTCGGTGTAAGTGAGATTGACCGGTACATGTATGTTCTCTTCACCGCCTTTATTTTACACTGTCTGCCGCTACACTATATGTCTGTCTGGCTGGATGGCTGAATGAATGGATGGATGGAGGGAGGGAGGGAGGGATGGATGGATGAATGGATGGATGGATGGATGGATGGATGAAGGGAGGGAGGGATGGAGGGCACATATCCATCCTCCCTATCTAACCTCACCCTCCAAGTCATGGTTTAGACTCAGAGGCACAACTTTAAGGAACAACTTACATACCTATATCTTAAAAGTATCCTTGTGTGTTCAGTTTTTTTTTGTTGTTTTTTTGTTTTTTGTGTGTGCGTGTGTGTGTGTGCGTCCATTACCCTCCTGTCCCTCGCCCCCACAGTTCCGCCCACGTGCGCTGAGGGGCAGCAGACTGTGTACGGCGCGGCCCGGCACGAACAGCTTCACGTGCCCTGCCAGGTGCTGTCCTACCCCGACCCAACCTCCTTCAGGTGGGTGTTGCCTCTCGCAGTCCTCCTTCAAGTGACTTCCTTCTTGCAGCGGATAAGTGGGCGTTGTCCTGTGTTATTACGAGGGCGTGGACTGGTTTGAGGCGTCTAGATAGGAAGTGATAACAATGGGTGGTCTATGGGTGGGTTTTCCTGTAGGCTGCTGTAGGTTCCTCAAACACACGGAAGGATTAAGACGTCATAACTGGAGTAGTAGAATACATGAATGATTTAGCACTCTACTAATGTAATTATTATACCAGGTGTTACCGCCACAGGTCTTCGTGTGTGGCGGATGCTGTGTATATTTGTTTAAGTAATTGATTGATTTAATGCTAAAAAGGGAAAATGTGCCAGACAACAGAGGTCATATGGCACTATGGCAAAGCACAATGAAGGGAAGGGGTTATAGAAAAAGAGTGAAACGGTGAGGGAAGGGGAAAGGAACGGAACGTTATAGCAGTAGGGTTATATCAGAGGAAGGATGTGTATTTGTTGGGGTAAGGAGATCATATAATGGGAAATGGGACAGGGGATTGAGTAAGGAAAGTTTCTGTGAGGCAGATAACTTGAGGCTTATAGCAAGAAATCAGGAGACAAAGGTCTTGTCTGTGGGATCGGAAGTCGTAAATGTTTGAGTACAGACAGAGTGTAGAGGTCAGCGGGTGATGATAGTTGGAATGGTAGCGTCCGGAGTAGATGGGTTAGCAGGATCAGGGATATAAGGTGGGGGATCAAGTGTAGTAGGTGAAGTACAGTCAGTAGGGTCAGGGGGGCGAGGAGACAGGGCTGGGGATTGTTGAGACAAAAGGGAGTCTTTTGCACAGCCAGGAGGGAGTCTTTTGTACAGCCAGGAGGGAGTCTTTTGTACAGCCAGGAGGGAGTCTTTTGTACAGCCAGGAGGGAGTCTTTTGCACAGCCAGGAGGGAGTCTTTTGCACAGCCAGGAGGGAGTCTTTTGTACAGCCAGGAGGGAGGGATAAGTTAAGAATAGACTTAACAGCGGGACGGTTAGAGGTAGTAGAAGAAGAGGGCGAGGACAGAGGGGGATCAGAGGGAAGGGGGGAAGGGTGCAGTGGGGAGAATGAAGGGGAGGGCGGGGAAGAGGAGGAGCAGGGGGGAAGTTGGGAGTCAGAAGGAGGAAGAGGGGTAGGCGGAAGGTGGGAGGGAAGAGGATGTATCTCGGTGAGACTTTGAGGGTTGAGAATGAAGGCGGGGATGATGAGGTGGTTTGTGAAAAGGGCAGAGGGGTCATGTCTTGAGGCTGAGCGAGGTACTCCTCGATCATAGCCATGGTCTATGATCGAGGAGTACCTCGCTCAGCCTCAAGACATGACCCCTCTGCCCTCTTCACAAACCGCCTCATCATCCCCGCCTTCATGTGTTTAAGTAAGAGTTAGGTGGTATTAGTTGATGATCGGAGGTGCGGAGGGACTGCTAATTGGAGAGAACTGAAACTCGAGAAATGCCAGTGGTCGCTGGCAGTTTTTAACTCAAAGGTTGGTCTACTGTGTTTTCCCTCCGGGACTAATATTTTTCATAAATCAATTCGCGATAAATATTGATGCACCGCATCTGAATACTAAAAAAGAACGTTCTTCTGTTGTTCTAGTAAGTGTATGCATGACATGCATTACGATTGAACGTTCTAAGATAGCAATTTAATGCAAATTACTCGCCTCGAGTAGCAAAGCTTAATATATTTTTTACATGTATATTGTGGCATGTAAAATTTGGGCGATGTTCACACTGTTTTCTAAGACAGTACTGCTGCGTCTGGCAAACGCTTGTCAAATACAATAAGCAATTGCCTTGGAAAAACGAAGAATAAAGAATGCCGAAATCGGTTGTTGCTGCGACAATGTAGGTTATAATTGTGGAGGCGACACGCCGCGGCGGGGAGTGGTGGCGGGAGATTGTGGCGGGAGATTGAATCAAAACATTGCTACTTCACGCGTAGACTCATTGCACTTCCAGGCTTTCTATCTGATTGATACACAATAATAACAGGAACATATGACTGCCTAGGTATAGATAACTTCTAAACATACGTTATTGACTGTATAATATCATAGAGTAACATTTACCTCGCCTCCTCAACTATAACCTACTTGGTTATTTGGTTAAATACATGTTTTACAGAATCAGGCTTCTATACAATATACATATAGAAGAAAATCGTTCTTAAAATTATACTTTTGTGTTTTAAGTGCAGTGGAATAAGCCCATATTTTTCTTTCAAGTTGACCAACTTTTCACCAAATTGTGAGTTAAAACTGCCAGCGACCACTGGCATTTCGGAGTTGCAGTTCTCTCTAATTGGAGCAGCATTGGAGGAGTGGAGATGCGAGGGCGTGAGGCAGAGGGAGGTGGATGTGGTGCAGGCGGGGGGTTAGTGCCGCGGTGTGTAGTGACATAATTTCACTGTTCAAGTAGCAAGGTACTACATACAAATTAGTGTCAGTTAAATTTAGCATTGTATTTTGCCCTCTACTACTTTAAAGAATATTGAATTGGTTTCATGTTCGACAAGAAAAAGTTTTCGTATTGTTTAGTTATTGTTACTTACATGTTTTGTATATATATCATTTTTGTTGTCAATAAACTACTACTACTACTACTACTACTACTACTACTACTACTACTACTACTACTACTACTACTACTACTACTACTGTTCACCAGGTGTTGGGTGTCTACAGGTGGGCGGTGAACACGTCTACGGGCGTGGTGGACGTGGCGCTCAACCTGTCGAGCCAGGCGGGGCGCGTCGGTGGTGCTACATGCCGCAGACCACCACGACTTCGGCGAGCTGCTGTGCTGGGCCGCCAACCGCGTGGGCCAACAGCGGCGCCCCTGCGTGTTCCGGGTGATCCCTGCAGGTGTTGTGTGTGTGGGGGGGGGGGTAATTTGTTTTTTTACGTTTTTTTCACTTCTCTACATCATTTTAACTTCTTTTTTATTCTCTCTCTCTCTCTCTCTCTCCTCCTCTCCTCTCTCTCTCTCTCCTCTCTCTCTCTCTCTCTCTCTCTCTCTCTCTCTCTCCTCTACTCTCTCTCTCTTCTCTCTCTCTCTCTCTCTCTCCTCTCTCTCTCTCCTCCTCTCCTCTCTCTCCTCTCTCTCTCTCAACCCTGTCTTTCTCTTTTACTTTTTTTATTTAAGTGTATTGATGTTTTCTGACCTGTGATCTGTGTATTGACCTTTTTATCTAACCTTTCTCTCCCCCCCTCCCTGCAGCCAAGCCCGAGGCGGTGCACGGGTGTCGGACTGAGCGCAACTCCTCCATGCCCTCCAGCTACGCCGTGATGACGTGCGCGCCGGGCTGGGACGGCGGCCTCAACCAGACCTTCACGCTGGAGGTGCGGCAGAGGGCCCGGCAGGAGGTGCTCGAGGCCTTCAGACACGCCTCCAACCCGCTTTTCATCATCACCGGGTAAGCACATACACACACACACACACATACACACACACACACCTTCCCTCCTCCCATCATCCCCTCCACCATCATTAACACTTATCCCTGCTTTCCCCCTCTCCCCCTCTCCCCAATCCTCGCTTTCCTGTATAGCCATAATTATGAGTCATTGCTCTTATCACCTTACCCGTCAGGGTGGCTCGGTTGGTAGAGGTGTGGGCTCGCGTGCAGCGTCTCCCTGCGTTCGATCCCTCCCACCAGGTTCCCACCAGGTTCATCCTGGCGTGGTGGCACTTTGTATAGTCAATCACCTTGTCGTTGGTACTTGCAAAGTGTCTAGATAGGATCAAAGTATCTTATCTAGTATCTTATCACCTTCTCTCACTCTCATCTCCGCCGCTCTCACCTTTCTACCGGGGGAGATTACCCCCTCTCACTTCCCTCCACTCACTCACACCCCTTTCTCCTCCTCTCCTCACCCCTTCTCCCCCCCCTCACACACTCTCTCTTTCCCCTCCCTTCCTCCTCGTCCCCCTCACTCACACGCCCTTCCCTCCCCCCTCCTCTCCTCTCGCCTCCCCTCACTCACCCCCTCCCTACCCAGGCTCAAGATCGGCGCCGAGTATCTCCTCACCGTCACGGCCGCGAACTCCCGAGGCTCCAGTCCGCCCGTGACCCTCAACTACACCGCCACTGCTGCCTCGGCCGATAAGGTGGTGTCCCCTCACGCCACCCTCTCCCTGCTCACCATCATGCCGCTGCTGGTCCTCTTCCTGGGCTCCCTGGTGGCCGTGTCTGCCTGCGTGGCCGTGGGGGTGCTGCTGGTACGGCGGGGGCGCGGCAGGAGGAAGAGCAGAGCCAAGATCTTGTACGCGGGGCCGCTGAAGGACGACCTTGAGAACCACGACCTTCACACCATCATTTGCGTGAACCGAGGTGAGTGGATAGTGGTGCCTTTCCTCCTCCTCCTCCTCCTCCTCCTCCTCCTCCTCCTCCTCCTCTCCTCTCGACCTGTGACGGGTTGTGGACCAGTAAGGGCCCTGTCAGTTAGTGACCACCATCGGGATTTAAGGTACCAGGGGTCACTGCTGCAGGAGGCATTGAAGTGTACGGCGTCCTACATGGAAAGTACACAATCCGCAGTGGATTGAACGGAGCTGGGGCCTGATTGACTGCTGTCTCCCAAGAAAGCGCCAGGCAAGGCTGCCGCACCACCCTTGAACCTCCACACTGTGTTCACACCATTACAAAACACGCATAACATGACCAATCTATCAAGCACTAAACCTACCCCCACAAACTAGTAGTAGTTAGCCATAGATTACAGCTTTCAACTTTCCTCACAAATTCCATGCAGTTTTTCTATACTGCATGGTATCACTTCATTTCCGGCCAGCTTCGGCTGGAGGGATGGGTGGGTGGGGAGGAGCCTTCTACTTTCCTATCCTTTCTCTCTTATCATCTAGTTAGTGTAGTGCAGTTAAAGCAAACAGCCTTGTAAGGACCTATCGGTCTGTTGCTGTTTGTGTTTCCTTTGTAATCCTTTGTAAAAATCCTCCTCCTCCTCAACTTTCTCCTCCTTAACAGCTTCGAGGAGCCTTCAACTTTGCTATTCTTTAACCTCTAGCACGTAGAAACTATAGTGGTAGAAAGTAGTCACACAGGCAGCCTCGTTTGGCCCAGTAGGGCTGTTGCTGTATGTTCTTCCTTTGTATTCCTCCTCCTCCTCCTCCTTTGATCGCACTGCAGGCCTGGCGATTGTGTTTTGTTTCCAATAGGGAATTTCGGGTCACAACGAGGAAGAGAGAAAAGGAGAAGAGTTTTAAGAGGGTCATGATTGCCTTCTAAGTTTGTGTTTGTGTGTGTTTTCTCCTCTCCTCTCCTCCTTCCTCCTCTCCTCCCCTCTCTCCTCCTCCTCCTCCTCCTCCTCCTCCTTCTTCAGGATTTATAATAGTGTTTCGTTTCATGTTATTTAACTTTTGTACCTTTTAGAAAAGTTTTTAAGTTTTGTTTGTCTTTGATTGCTGACTGACTCCTCTCTCTCTCTCTCTCTCTCTCTCTCTCTCTCTCTCTCTCTCTCTCTCTCTCTCTCTCTCTCTCTCTCTCTCTCTCTCTCTCTCTCTCTCTCTCTCTCTCTCTCTCTCTCTCTCTCTCCTTTCCTAAACCTCATCCTTTCTTTTCTCAATCTCAACTTCCCTTTTGACCTATTTCTTTTTCACTCTTCCCCTTCTTCCTTTTTAATACTCTCCCTCTCTCTCTCTCTCTCTACTCTGTTACGTAATCTTATGTTCCTTCACTTTCTGCTTTTCTCCTTTCTCTGTTTCTCAAGTTCAACCCTAAAAGTATATATGACCTCAATCTTAACCTCATTTTTTTCTACCGTCCTTCTTTTTCACCCTCCTTCTTTCCTTCTTCACCTTCTTATACGTGAACCTTCTTTCCTTCCTCTTTACTTTTTTATCCTTCTTTCCCATTGTCTACACAGCGCGCCAAAGTATTTTCCGAATATCAAAGCCTTTAACAAGGGAAAAAATTAAGATATACTCTAGGCAGTAGACCTGAAGAAATCTACAATTGGGTTTTTTAAGGGAGGCAGCATAAGAGTTAAAAGAATTTGGTGTTCCCACCGCCCAAGCCGAACTTTAAAAAAATTTGCCCCCCGCGGGGAAATTAACAGCCCATTTACAAAAATTTTTATTTTCAAAATTTTGGGAAGGAGGGACCCTGAACAAGGATTTTTAAAAGTTTTGTATTTTACACAACGGGCCTGAAAAATATAAGGATTTTGGTTTTGGGGTTGTGCGATGGGGGGGAAAGGAATTCCCCCCTTTGCACCTCCCGACATCCACAACCGATAATTATGTCCATGGCCCGAGGTGTAAAATCAATAATTTTTTTTGCCCCTTTTTAGGTGGCACCACTTGACTTTATGAAATTATAGTTATCTGCGAATGTTTTCATTCTCCAAGGCCCAACTTTAAATGTTCTTTTTGGCGGGCTTCCCCCACGGTCAACCCCCTTTGCCTTAAAAACCCATTTATGAAATCTCTCTGGGGTAACTCCAAATCCTTTTTTTTCCCAGGGGCCTTTTTGTGTGGAGATACCGGTTTAATTTGCTCTCCCTTGTTATTCCCTTTCTTTCCCTTCATTAGAAGAGAATTGAATAGTTAAAAAACCCATTCCCCGCACGTTCTAAAATTATGGGGAAGGAAGGGGGCGAATACTTTTTAAAAGGGGGCTTGGTTATAATTGGAAAGTGGATTGGGAAACCCACGGTTTAAATGGGGGAAAGGCCAAAAAGTGTCTTTATGTAAAACCCCGGAAGTATAAAAGGCCCCAAAGTAGATGAACCCTATGGGAAGCGCTGGTAGAGGGTGGAACAACGGCGCGGTGTATTATGCCTAAAATAAGGGTTGAAAAACCAATAATACTTTTTCCGCCAAAAGTGTGAGAAGGAGGAATAATTTAAGGGATGGAAAAACACTAAATTAGTGGTAAGTTAAAAAACGAAGTGAGGGAAAGGGGAAGGGGCAAAGTGATAAGTGGGCAAAGGGGGGAGGTAGATGAATTTATGGGAAAACCGCAGAAGTAGATAATTTGTGGAAAAGGCAGCAGAAGTAGATGAAGTAGTGGGAAAAGGGGAGCAGAAGTGGAAAGTAGTGGAAAAGGCAGCAGAAGTAATGAAATAGTGGGAAAAGGGGAGCAGAAGTGATGAAGTAATGGAAAAGGCAGCAGAAGTAGATAAAATTAGTGGAAAAAGGGCAGCAGAAGTAGATAAAATTAGTGGAAAAGGCAGCAGAAGTAGATGAAGTAGTGGAAAAGGCAGCAGAAGTAGATGAAGTGTGAAAAAGGGCAGCAGAAGTAGATGAAGTAGTGGAAAAGGGCAGCAGAAGTAGATGAATTATGGAAAAAGGCAGCAGAAGTGGATGAATTTAGTGATTTATCTGGTGTACGAGTGGGGGTGGGTTTGGGGTGGGGGTTTTGGTTTTAGGGGGTTTTTGAGAAGTTAGGGAATAAAAGGGCGGGGGGGTTTGGTTGTAATTATGACAGGAGGAGTTTAGGGAAGGGAAGGAGGTGGAGAGGGAGAAGGAAGGACAAGGGGAAAAAAAAGAAAGAAAGAAGAAGAAAAAGAAGAGAAGAGAAAGAGAGAGGGGGAAAGAGAGAGAGGAGAGAGAGAGAGAGAAGAGAGAAAGGGGAGGAGAGAGAGAGAGAGAGAGAGAGAGAGAGAGAGAGAGAGTGTGTGAGTGTGTGTCTACGTGGTGTATTGTGTAACAGGTGGAGTCAGGTGGTGGTGGTGGTGGAACAGGTGGATGGCGAATACCGTCACAACAACACTGTTAATTAAGACTTCCAGGGTTCGATTCCCCTGTCTGTCACTGCCGTCACAGTCCCCAGGTAGCCTAGGTGAAGAAAGAGATGTAAGGCAAATAACAAGTGAACAATAATAAACAGGAATATTAAAAGATAAATAAATGAATAAATAAATTGAGGTTACTTTGAGGTTAACACCATAGGCTCTGTCAACATATTTTTTATTTTTTATTGAGTCATGTTTAATTTTTTTAGCTGAACTGACTAAGCATGTGACTTTTTGCATGTTTTTGTTTTCATGTGATATGTTCAGGTCAGGTATCATGGGATATGTTCAGGTCAGGTATCATGGGATATGTTCAGGTCAGGTATCATGGGATATGTTCAGGTCAGGTATCATGGGATATGTTCAGGTCAGGTATCATGGGATATGTTCAGGTCAGGTATCATGGGATATGTTCAGGTCAGGTATCATGGGATATGGGATTTGATGCTGCCACGTGAAATGTTTTGTTTCGTGTGTTGTGTTTGGGTGTTGGATGGGACGGTCAGTAGAGAGACGGACAGGACGGAAGACGTAAGGTAGAGAGAGGAAGGGAAGGAAGGGAATAGGAAGATATAATAAGAGATAGAAGAGAAATACGTATATTGTACGTTTTATAATTCCCTCTCTCTCTCTCTCCTCTCCCCTCCTCTTCCCCCTTCTCTTCTCCCCCTTTCTCTCTCTCTCCCCTTCCTCTTCTCTCTCTCTTTTCTCTCTCTCTCTCTCCCCTCTCTCTTCTTCTCCTCTCTCTCTCTTCCCTCTCTTCCTCTCTCCTCTCTCCTCCTCTCCTCCTCTTCTCCCCTCCCTCTCTCTCTCTCTCATCTCTCCCCCCGCCACAGTCCGGGGTGTCCCAGGGCGGGAGGGGGACAGGACGCCCCCTCGCGCCCCTCGCCCGCGGGGGACTCCCTGGGACGCTGCTCCACGCCCTCCTCCACCTCCACCTGCAAGCCCCCCACTCCTCCCGCTCCTCCCGCGCTCCCCCGGGGCCCTCAACCCGGACTACTCGCCAAGGATCCTGAATATCTCATGAAAAACCCGGGATCTCATGAAAATCCAGAATATTTCTCCAGATATCCGGACTACGTGATAACACATCCGGATTTCCTGATGAATACTCCCGATTACGTGACCAAACATGGGGATTACCTGATCAGGAATCCGGAATACCTGGCCGTGAGTCCGGAATACGTGACGCTGAGCTCCGAGTACCTGCCGAAGAGGACGGAGCACATGACGCCGAGTGCGGAGTTCTTGGCGAGGCGCGCCGAGTACCTGAACCAGGAGATTGACTGCCTGGGCAAGTGTCGGCCGCTGCTGGGCGACGAGAAGCGGCCGTGCTGCCTCAAAGCCCACAAGGAGAGTTCCGTCTAGCCATCCAACTAGAGAGAGACAGAGACAGAGGTACAAAGAGCGGGAACAGCAGCATCACGACAGTACTCACATATCGTCAAAACTTAAACAATTACAAAGAAAACTGACTGATCAAGAACAACAATGACTATAAAGCACAATCCTCAACGCGGGATAATTTAGCCGCAGCGACGAAAAACAAACACATGGACCTTTGCGGCAGGAACGACCGTTTTGACCTTCAGGAGGCAGAGGAGAGCTCGTCACCACGCCAGGAGCAGGTGGGCGGGAGGCAGTCAGGACTCAGGTGGCGGCAGGACGCTTAGCAAGGTGGGAAGTGTACTCGTGTTGTAGTGATCATCCGCAGCCCTCGAGAGACGAAACCGGTGCCCCTGTTACTTCGAGTGTGTCAATGGCGAGGACTTGAAGGAGGAGAAAGGGCGTCTAGGTGATGTGTATTCGTGAGGAAGGAGGAGGAAGATGCTGAAGGAGAGATGGAGAGTCTTCATCCTCCCAGCGACCCTTCCAGGCGGTGATGACGATGACAAGAACGTCCCTCTATCTCCGTCCCTCAGTGAATGGCAATAACAGTGTAGTGACAGACGGTGCTCAAGGGCAGGTTAGGACTTAGGAGCGCCGCGCCGCCCTTCTGCAGCCGCGCCGCCGGGAGTGACAGTGCGTGGCGTGTGTGAAGTGGCGTCGAGGGGGAAGCATAACCTACCCTGATCCATATATTTGTGTGTGTGTGTGTGTGTATGTCAATACCTGAAGGAGAGTACAGCCCATTAACAAAATTTATAACGCCAGTGAAGCAAGGCGACAAGGAATCATAAGCTAAATGAAGTGGACGTATTTTGTATTGATAATGAATAGTTCTTGTCTTGCACCCTCTGTATATATGTAAGAGATAGAGAGAGAGAGAGAGAGAAAAAAAAAATTGCCAGGCACTACAGAACGACGAACTATATATAGAAATCGGACGAGCCAGCTTTTATGTTTCTGTGTTTTAAAGCTGTCAGTCCGTCAACTTTTCTGTCTTCCGCTCGGTATCTCTCCTACAATATCTCTCGGCCTACATACATGAGAAACGTACGATAAAAACCACCCCCGCCTGCCACCACCCCCACCACCGGCCATCCACCAAGCCACCAAAAACCAAAACCAACCAAACCACCCCACCTTTCAGAAGGCCCCCCATCATAATCCAGCCACCCCCCAGCCCTTAATATGCAAAGGGTTATGAAAAATTGTTTTTCTATATAACTCCAAAAACTCTTTGGAATTTCTCTGCCACCAACACACACAACCCCCACACGCCCAACTCCACTTCAACCCAATGAAAACCTTTGGCGGGACGGGGCCGGGGAGAGGGATTAGATTTTCAAATTTTTGTTGTGGAGGAGGGGAAGGGAAATTGGGGTTTTTGGGGGGGAGAAAAACCTTAATACTCATATTGCCAACCTTTCCCCTGGCCTCCACACACACCCAAAAGGGCAAGAAATTTCCCAAAAACTACCCCTACACCCCCCCTCCTATCCTTTAGCTCCCCTCGGGCCCGGAGTGGCTCGGTTCCCAAATGGCCTTTTTTTGGGAGGGCCCGATTAGGTTTATTTTTGTAGGGGGGGAAAACCTTAAAACCCCGTGGGGGGGCCGCAGAGTG
>JACEEZ010010872.1:25000-32585 GCA_016584305.1 Chionoecetes opilio
CCAGTTTTTGAGGGGTTTGTTCCTGGGTCCCTAACTGATGTCTTCTACTCCCTTCCCCCTTGGTGGTAAACCCCCAGTTGTCTATTAGGGAAGATTTGTTTTTTTAAATGTATAAAGTTTTTAATGGATAGTTGTTTGGCAAGGGAAGAGTATAAATTTTGGGATTATTAATTGCAAGTTAGCAGATTGGTTTATTTAAAAATTTTTATTGTTGGAATGTTCCCTTTTTTTCTGTTTTTTCCCACCGTTTTCAAAATTCTTTTGGGGGGGAGAATTATTGACACAGTCTAACTAAACAGTTTTATTTTTGGAATTAAAAATTTTTTCTCTAAACTTAATTTTCGGGCTGTTTAAATTCCCTTCCACCTGCCCGGGGTCCTTGATTTTTTTTTATATTAGTCCTTTTGGGGAAATGTTTAAATACTTGGCCTTTTCTTTCCCTGGCATTTTTTTTTGGAGCCCTTTCCATTTTTCGATCCTTTGGGCATTTTTCCCCAGTAATTGGTCTTTTTGTTCGTGCCCTTGTCAATTTATTTCTGGAGTCTGCCACTTTTTTCTGAAGTCTGGCTTTTTTATATTTTATTATTAATTTTTTTAAAGTCCTCTGCCAGTCTCCCGCACACGTAGCAAACAAGATAAATGGAGTGTCCGGCGAATCTCTTTTACCTCGGCTTGGTCTGATGGGATGCAGTGTGACATCTTCTAAATCGGTTTTACCTTCCTACCTACCAACCTTTGGGAAAAAGAAGAAGTATATATGTAGTTGTTGTGAGCAGGTTTAGTCTTCTTTACAGGGACGACCGTGTGTGTGTGTTTGTCTGTGTGTGTTTGTCTATGTGTGTGTGACGGTGTGCGTGTGTGTGTGTATATCCTTAGTGCTTAGTGTTGGCCGAGGCCACCACCCCGGGAGGCGGGTCACAAACCCCCGGCTAACACCCGGTACCCATTCACTGCTAGGTGGACAGGGGCTTGGGGTTTTAAGGAGACCGCCCATCTTTCTCCGCTCCGCCCGGGAAGTCGCGTTGGCTATGAAGTGAAAGGAACAATGAAGTGGAAAAATATATATTCATGGCGTGAAGCCTATGTCAGGTGAAGCACGCTAGACTAAGGTGGCTCGCTGCTGGGAATGGTTTCGACGCCTGCTTGGCTGAATGTCAGGTTGCTCCTTGCTGTTAGTGTTGCACCTGCTACGGTTGTTGTTGTTGTTTTTGTTTTTGTTGCTGCGGTTGTTGTTGTTGCTTTTGTTGCTGCTACGGTTGTTGTTGTTTTTGTTGTTGCAGATATTGTTGTTATTGCTGCAGGTGCTACGGTTGTTGTTGTTGTTGTTGCTTATATTGTTACGGATATTGTTTTGTTGTTGTTGTCTTCGGTGTAATATTTGTCTCCTCACGTATCTTCGTTTTAATGTTTCTGAAATGGATACATGAATTACCTGGTTAATGAGAGAGAGAGAGAGAGGGAGATGTTGCACTTATCATGTGTGTTTCAATACTTTATAACGAAGACTATTCAACACGTATCCAAGGCTGTGTCTGTGAGTGTCGGAACAATGAATATAACAGGACACATTTACGTGCATTGGTGATTCTTTAGAGTTTAGACCCTCATGGATTTCCTCGTCATCCTCCTCCTTTTCCCTCCTCTTTATCATCATCAGCAGCAGCATTAAGATTACAAGGAGTCTGTTGTCTATGGAAAATCACGACCACATGCCAATAGTAAAGGGATGCTGGTATATCATTTTTCATTTGTTATTTGCCCTGTGATGGATAGTGTTAATACAATTTTAGTAATGACAATAACAAGAGTAACAATAATCATAAGAAGAAGAATGATGGTAACAGATGATGATAATGATGGTATAATGATAATGATAATAACAACAATGATAGGAGCAATTTCCTGTTTGTTAATGAAGTCGTTAGTTACGATAAATTATCTCGCATATGAGTCATTATCGAGTCATTATTTTCACTTGTTTGTGTTGTAATGAGTTGCTTTTTTCATCTTGCCTCTTCTTTGTTCTTTCCTCCTCCCTTCCTCTCTGTCCTTGGCTGCCTCACTCTCTACCTTCCTTGCTTCTCTCTTTCGCGTTTTTTTCCCACTTCTTCTCAATCCTTCCTACTTTTTTTTTACTTACTTTCTTGTCCATATATACATTTTTCTATTTCCCATTCATCTTCCTTTTCCTAGTTTTTTCTCTTATATTCTTCCTTCTCCTTCCAATTTATTCATCGTTTCCCCTATCCTCTTCGACCTCCTTTCATAATTCCCATCTTTCTACTGCCTTTTTCTCCTCTCCCTCTCTCTCCTTTCGACTTATCCTTTTTCTTCCTCTCTCTTTCATCTTCCTCTTCTTTGCATTCATTTGTTTTAACGGGGAAAAGGAGGAATAAAAAGAAGAACCCAAAGAAATGTATGCAAAGATAAACCACACAACACAACACACACACACACACACACACACACAAAGACACAGACACGACACAGACACAAACAACCACACACACACACACACACCAAACAAAATGAACATGACAGAAAGTTTTGATATAACCTTGTTTACTCGAAACGACCCCGACACTTCATACCTACTGTATATCTTCCCTTTCCCTCCTCTTCCCCCCCCTTCCTCTCTTTCTCCTTTTCCCTTTCCCTCCCTCTTCCCCTCCCTTCCTCTTTTTTCCCCTTTCCCTTCCCCCCTCTTCTCCTCCCCCCTTCCCTCTCTCCTTTTCCCCTTCCTCTTCCTCCTCCCTTTTTCTTTCCTCCCCCTTTTTATACCTTTCCTTCCTGATAGATTCCCCCTCTTCCCTTCCTTTTTTCCCGTTATACTTCCTCTCTTACTTATCTTTCTTTTTTTTCTTTTTTTACATTTTCCAGTCCATTTCCCTTGCTTTGCCTTTTTTTTTTGTATTTCCAGCCCTTCCTTGCCCTCCCTGCCGACCCCCTTGACGTTTCCCAAGTAATACGCCTATAGACGGTGAAAGTGGGGGTGCCACACAACCCCAGTATTTCAATTTTTTCATAGAAAAAAGGTAAAAATTGCGGGTTATTAAAACCTTTTCTGTTCGTTTCTTTACATTAATATATGTGGTTATTTTTAGCACTATTTTTAATGAAAAGGGGACATTTTAACGTAGAATAAGCATTTGAAAATTTATTCCGCACGCCAAATATTCTGATTTTTACAGTATAAAGGCCAGAAATATAAAATTTTTCCTACACAGAGGAATTTTCTTGATTTTACATAATATAAATGCAAGGGCCGAATCCCACAAAGTTTAAAAAACATTAATGTTACAGCAGGTGTTGAGCCTGGGTACGCCCTTTTCTATAGACTACCCACGGGGCTTAACCCCAAGCACCCCCTCCCCCCCCTTGCAGCCCCCCGTGCGTTTGTACTTTCTGGCAGCGTATTTTCCTGAAAATTTTTTTAAAAGATTTATATATACATATCTATGCCATTGGGATCCGTAACTTTCTAAGTCTACTTCACTTGAACAACAATACTGATGTACCCAATTTATACGTTTTTATTAATATGTAAAAGACATAAAAAAGTACTAAGATATTCTTTCATATATACAAAGTTTGTGATTAACAGGAGTTGAAGTGTATGTGATATGTATGTGAGTAATCATGATACTATGTAAGTAATTTCATTACTGAGGGGGGCTCTTATGTGGAGTAAACGAAAAAAAGTTTTCAAAAAAATCATAGCCCCCTGGGCCCGCAGGGGAAAACGTAAAAATTGTAAACATATTCCCCCCCTTTTTGGGCTTCACACTTTCCATAAGGAAAACCACGAAGCCCAAAACAATGCAATGCGCAGCGCCGCATGGTCCGGGTTATGGACCATCTGAAGGGCAGCCCACTCCCCGACGGGGCCCGGCTCCCCCGGACCGTCCGCCCGGGGTCATCCTGGGTTTTCCCGTGGTGCCCTTTAAAGTCCGGGATTTTCCGGGACTTCCGGTCACCCGGGGAATTTCGGCCAAAACCCGGGACACCCCGGGGCTGCCCGGGCTCGGAGGGAAATTTTTTTAAAATTTTTAAAACATCCGGGGTGATCGGGTAGTAAAGCAATCCGGGACTTTCCCTCGTCCGGGTGTAAACCTTGGTCGTCCGGGAAAACCCCGGGGTCCCCGGTAACGTCCGGGGGGGGATTCCGGGGTGTCCGTGGGTCAACCCGGGAAGTTTTGCATCCGGGCTCAACCGGGACGGCCCGGGGGGTACACCGTGGCTACCCCGGGTGGTCCGTTTTGCAGTCCTGACAGTCCATAAGTAGTCCGTGACTTTCCCGGGGCTCCCCCGGGTTTTGGCCGGGGGCGATTGGGGCTTTCCGGGGCTCGTCCGGGGGGACCCCTTGGGCTTCGGGCAGCCCGGGGAAGTCCGGGGTCACCCGGGCCAGCGTGGGTATTCGGGGTCGCGGGGGCCCAGTCCGGGGCTGTCCGGGGCCGTCCGGGGGTAGTCCGGGAAAGGGGGCCCGAAACACGTTTTCGAAAATTTCTCCTTTTTTCCCTGGACGCCCGGGGGTTTCCCGCCGGGGGTTTCGCCCGGGGGGTAGTGGGGGCCCCAGCCCGAGTAATGGGACCGACCCTTGACCGATTGACGGGGGAGCTCTGACGCGCTCGCCGAACCCACCGAAAAGTTTGCGGCACAAAAAAAATGGGGAACCCCCCGATTTTTGTCCCCAAAGGGCCCCGCTATCGTAAGTCTATCGTGACGCTATCATTATCATGTAAGCTTCGTGACACTACCTGACGTTTATTTCTATCGTGCGATAAAAAACCGTTACACGCGCTTCATCCCTATTTTCCCCCCCCTTTTGGACCCCTTCCCGCTTCCCCCCCCCTTTTCATTCCCCTCCCCCCTCCCCCTCACCCTCCCCCCCCTAGCCACACCACGGGGACACCCCCCTCCCCCTACTTTACCCCCCTACCCCTAAGACGTGGAGATGCCACCCCCCCCCTACTCACTGATCTATATAAAGGATCGCGGTTGGGCTAGTGTGGCCGAGATAGAAGTCGCCCAGCCACCAGCCCCCCATCTTGCCAACACCAAAACAAAAACATGGGGCCCGGCCCAGGCAGTGGGTGGGTGCGGCTGCCGGCATGTGATAACCAATTAAACCCCCTACTACTACTATTAAACACCTACTCATCTACTATTACCCCCTACTATACATTTCCCCCTACAACTAATTAAACCACAACACTATTTTAAATATCACTACTAAACTTCCAAAATAGTGCATGTGAACCCTTTCCCAAATAAATTTTTTTACGGTGATACCAGAAACAGGGGTGTTGCGAGGCCTACGGGTGTAGTGAAGGTGTTTGCGAGGCCGTACAGGTGTGAGTGACAGGTGTTTGGAGGCCGTGGTGGTAGTGACAGGTGTCTTTCGGGCCGTACAAGTGTATAGTGAAGGTGTGTTTCCCAGGCCGTACAGGTGGAGGAAGTGGTTTCGAGGCCGACAGGGTGTAGGCAGGTGTTTGCGAGGTGTACAGTTTTTTGTAGTGACATGTGGTTGCGAGGCCGTAAGGTGTGTATGACAGGGGTGTTGCGACCGTTTAGGTTTTGTGACAGGGGGGTGTTGGGTAAAGCGAGAGGGGGTAAGAGTGCATGTTAGCCCCCCAGTGTGGTGTTGACCCAAAGAGCGAACGCGCAGTTCTCGTCCACTATAAGGGTTTAGCCCCCACCCCCGCGGCCACGGGTACGGCGCGGGCCCAGGGTCCATGAAGACTCTCGGGATTACAGGGAAATTTAAATGAATCAAAAAACCCTTGACCCTAAACAAAAAACCTTTCTTTAAATTTGGTAATTTAATTTAAATAGTTAGTTCGTACACTGATTTTGAGTATTTTTGACTACCTGGGGGTGTTTCTAAAACTAGTAGTCAAGTTTAACTCTGAGCTGAGTGACGAAAAAACTATGGTTTATATAGGGTAGAAACAACTTTATAAAAATGAACGAGAGTTTCGCGGTTTTTTCAGAGACTCAACTATTTTTTTTGGGCCCACAAAGGGGTTTTGCAATGGGAAGTTTATTTTTCGCAACCCCTCCCCCCCCAAAAAAAAAAATAATAATGAAAAACCCAAAATAACCTTTAGGTTTTAATGAAAACCCCCAACCTTTTAGGGTTTTTAAAGAAAAAACCCAAACCCAACCTTATGGTTTTTAAAGAAAACCCAACCCAACCCTTTAAAAGGTTTTAAGAAAACCCAACCCAAACCTTATAGGTTTTAAAGAAAACCCACTTAACTTTAACCCCAAGTATACTTTTTTTTTTTTTTTTTTTCTCGCAAAATAAAACTATCTCCATTGAAAAGCACCCCTTTTTAGGAAACGCTATGATCATTTGTATCAAACCGCACTCAGGGTTGTTCCCTTCCCCATAATTGTTTAAAAGATAAAAAAATATACTTAACTATATCTACAATAAAAAAAAGTTACCATATCCCCCTATATATTTTTTAATAGAGGGGATGGCTGGAGTGGGTAGATGGATTAAGAGGGGGGCTGGGGGGGAGTGTGGGGTGGTCGGGGGGTGGGGGTGTGGGGGTGGGTGGGTGTGTGTGTGGGTGGGGCTTGTGTGTTGTGGTTCTGTTGTACAGGACTAGCAGCACAGCTTGGCATGACGAGCGATAACACAACAGACGCAGCGAGCCGCAGAAACAAGGGTTTGTTTGGTTTGGCAAGTGGGGAAAAAGTTTTGGAACCCGTGTGAGCCAGGCTTCCGGATCCATGTTATAAATCAGTGCCCCTACTTCCTACCCCCCCTAATCCCTAAGACGTGGAAAAAGCCACCCACCCCCCTTAAACCCCTCACATCCCCCCCAAAACCACCAAAAGCCTTTTCCCTTCCCCAACCCCCCTCCCCCCGTTTCCCCCCCAAAACCCCCTTCTTTATAACAACCCCCCCCCCCCGTTTCCCCCCCTTTCCTCACCAAAACACCCACCCCCGTTTATCCCCCTTCATCTTACCCCCCCTTTTTTTTTCCTCACCAGGCAACCCCAGTGTGGGCTAGCATTTACGTTACGTGATACGTTCATGGCAAAACCCTATGGACTGTCGTGGTTCGTAGCTCTATCGTGAGACAAAAAAATCGTTTTTTTCCATTGTGGCGTAGTTTTTCAGCCTGACTCCTGGGGGCCCTCTTACGACCTCATGACACTACGTACAGGCAGCGGCATTTTTGTGAGGGTATCGGGTCTGCATTTACGTGGCAATTTTACGTGCTCAAAAATCAAAAGGTAGCGCTATCGTGGTTCGATTAGGAATGGTGAAGGGGGCTTAGAATGGAAAAGAGCGCCTGGACCTCTGTAGCCTCGGCCCTGTCGTCTGTCGTCTGTATGTATTCTTCAGGCCCTGCCGCAAAAAGTGGGTAGTACGAAAAAATGAAAAATTTAAAAAAAACGTGAAATGTGGGGGAAAATTTTGGGGGGAATGGAATGTGTAAAATACGGGAAAGGAAAAAAAATGGGACGAGGAGGAGAGAAATATAAGTACTAAAGCCTATTTTTTCCCCCCTTCCGATCCTTTCCCTTTTCCTCCCCTTCTTCTCCTTCCCTCCCTCCCCGGGGC
>JACEEZ010010873.1:0-20000 GCA_016584305.1 Chionoecetes opilio
GGGGGCCAGGAGATCTCAAGTTCCCAAAGACTTTGCCATCCTGCGGTGCAGCGCCTCGAAAAGCCCAACACCAGGGCCGTCTCAAGTCGACTCTTGTCCTAAAGATACTCAAGTCTCGATCATCTTCGACAAAAACAAGATCAGTGATCTTGGTGTTGTCGAGGGATGCTCCACAATCCCTTTTATCTACAACTTTGCCCAATACCCAGTCCATACAAGTGTTGAAAAGTGATAGGGCAAGGATGCACCCTTGCCTCACTCCTGTATTAACAGGAAAGAAGCTGGATACACCTCCCTCACTTTTCACAGCACTCTCAGTCCCAGAGTACAGACCAGTCATCAAACCAATAGTCCCTGTAGGACTCCCACGAAGTCGCAGAAGATTCCAGAGTGACTCACAATGCACTGAGCCAAACGCCTTCTTGAGGAACGCCAACATAGGCTGCAAGCATCCCCTTACGAAACTCATGTCGGCGTTCCACATGGACACGAAGCGCTAGGATATGGTCCTTTGTTGACTTACCAGGCGGGAACCAAGACTGCTGAGGTCTCTGACGCTTCAGCAGATGACTCCGTGACAGCAATAAGTGGGCAAGCACCTTGCCTGGCACGCTGAGCAGTGTAATAGCGTGGTAATTGTTGCAGTCCTGACGATCCTCTTTCCCTTTCCAGATAGGGACGACCAGCCCCTTTTTCCAGTCAGGAGGAATGGTACCTGATTGTCACACGGCAGCAGGCAGCATATATATATATATATATATATATATATATATATAGATATATATATATATATATTATATATATATATATATATATATATATATATAATAATATATATAATACTATATATATATATATATATATATATATATAATATATATAATATATATATATATATAATAATATATAATATATATATATATATAATATATATATATATAATATATATAATATATTAATATATATAATATATAATATATATAATATAATATATATATATATATATAATATATATATATATATATATATTATATATATATATTAATATATATATATATATTATATATATTATGTGCGTGCTGATGCACGAAAAATTAGTATGTCAATAAATTAAATTGATAAATCCCGCTGCTTCCGCCTTAAATACCTTTTATTACAAAACTTCCAATTGAAACATGAAATGGTAGCGTTATGTTACTTTTAGGCCGGATTCTCTCGGCAGCTAAGGAACCTGGAATAAGTTGTTAATATTCTGGTTAAGGGGTGAGCACTACTTATCAACACACCACTTCACAGCGAATCAGGAAAGGGAAAGATACTACATACTTGAATTTACCAAAGGATATAATTTCAGAGGCACGATTACTCCACCAAGGACATAATAGCCAAAGTAAAAATAATGATAATACAAAAAAAACATTGGTTCGTGATCAACCCGTGACGATATTGCAGCTACTGTAGACGGACATTGTTCTTCTCCTAAATCTATCAATAGTGGTGTTCCCCAGGGTTCTACCCTATCACCCACTTTCTTTCTATTATTCATTAATGATCTTCTAAGTCTAACTCAAGGCCCTATCCACTCCTGCGCTGATGATTCTAACCTGCATTTTTCAACGTCGTTTATTAGACATCCAACTCAACAGGAACTAAGTGAGTCACGCAGAGATGCCACCGAGCGCCTAACTTCTGATCTTTCAATAATTTCTGATTGGGGCAAAGCAAACCTTGTTTTGTTCAATGCCTCAAAAACCCAATTTCTTCACCTATCTACTCGACAAAACCTACCAAATAACTATCCCCTCTTCTTCAATGACACTCAACTGTCTCCTTCTTCTACAATGAATATTCTAGGACTATCCTTTACTAAAAATCTGAACTGGAAATCTCACATCTCATCTCTTGCTAAAACAGCTTCTAAGAAGTTAGGTGTCCTGTGGCGTCTGCGTCCTTTTTTTTCTCCCTCTCAATTGCTTGGTTTCTACAGGGGCCTTATCCGCCCATGTATGGAGTATGTCTCACATGTTTAGGGAGGATCCACTCATACTGCTATCCTAAACAGGGTTGAGTCAAAAGCTTTTCGTCTCATCAACTCCTCTCCTCTGACTGACTGTCTTCAATCTTTAAATCACCGACGCAATGTTGCTTCTCTTGCTCTCTTCTACCGTTATTTTCATGCTCACTGCTCTTCTGAACCTGCTAACTGCATGCCTCTCCCCCTCCCCCGGCCTCGCTTCACAAGACTTTCTACTCAAAACTTTCTACTGAACTAGCCATTCATGATCTCTGGCAAAACATGTAAAATGCCCCGGAAAACAAGTTGTACCAAATAACTGTATTCAGTGATTTGAGCAAAGCATTTGACACAATAGATCACTTCATATTGTTAGAGAAAATGAAAGTTTATGGTATCCGGGTTACAGCTAACGACTGTAATAGCTTAACTGTAACTGTAACCGTACTGTAACGTTTAATAGCTACCTCAGTAACAGGTCCCAGTATATCTTTCACAATAAGTCAGTATCTTCTCTTGTTCCAGTAAATTATGGGGTACCTCAGGGGTCCATTTTAGGTCCGGTATTATTTTTACTATATATAAATGACATAACAAGGTTTAGTCAGGAACTAAAGTTTATATTATATGCAGATGACACTAATGTTTTTATTCAAGGCAGTGACATAAACCGTTTGCAAACAATCTTAAACACGGAACTAGTCAAAGTATCTGCCTGGATAAGAAGCAACAAGCTGACTCTAAATGCAGATAAAACACACGTTATTGTTTCTCAGTCTTTAATGACACCACCAGTTAATAAATATCCAATTAGATGAGCTCACCATTATACAAGTTAAGGAAGTCAAATTTCCAGGAGTTTACATTGACAGCGGTCTAAATTGGAAAAAACACATTGATCAAATTAGAGGAAAACTATCAAAAATTACAGGGGTGATACACAAAATTCGAGATCATTTAAGTGTGAAATGTATAAGATATATTTATTTGTCCCTGGCTTACCCACACTTGCTGTACTCCTCAGCGATCTCGGGAGGAGCAAATAAAACTTACACCGATAGTCTTTTCATCTCACAAAAAGAGTTGTTACGCGCCATGTACCGTCAGCGACGTTATGATCACACCAACCCTCACTTCCGAGATAACAAGTTTTTAAAAGTTCCTGATATCATCACATTGCAGACTGGTATTTTTGTTTATAGTTCTTTAAATATATACGCAATTCATACCGGATTCCAGCAAATACCACGCGTTAATGAGTCAAGGCGTACATAGTTTACGAATTCCCATTGTTAGAACTTCACACGCACAGCAGAGTTGTGGTAAGAGGCTCTGGGCAATGGAATCTACTTCCAAACAGTGTTACTAATGCATTTACAAGAAATTCCTTTAAACTTAACCTTAAAACACTACTATTAAATAATTCACTTAAGGAAACGAAGATAAAAAGGGTTAAAAATTGTGGTCCTTTTATTATGTAAATTTAATTTTGAAAACTTTATGTTCCTAACCCTTTAAATGTTCTATGTTATGAAAAAAAACATGTGAGTAAATTTTCACCCGAATCGGTTCACGAAAAGATTTTGCCGCCCCCTCCATTTCCCCCTGGCCCTGGCTCCAGGCCCCCCCCCTCAGTTAGGTATTAGCCGCTCGAAGGCGGGGTTCGTTTTTGCCGGGCTCCTCCTGTGGCCTGGTTGGGCCAGGGTGGCCCTTTTCCGGGGGTCCGGGAAGGCCCCGGGTGGTCCGCCACCACTTAAAGGGGAACGAAGCTGCTCCTCACCCTTTGTGAGGGATCCGTTAAACTTTTGGATGACGAACTCCTCTTTCCCGCGTGGTCATTCACCACACGATTTCCCGGGACACTGAGAGGACCGCTGGAACCCCTCGCCCATCTGCCACGAGTCCGGGTGGCAGATCGGGGAAAAAGGCCTCACCCGGGTGCTTCCGGAAAAGTGGAAGTACGTCCACTGCAAAGTTTTCCAGGTGGAGATCTGGGACCGACTTTTTTGGGAAGCGTGACTCTTTTCGGAGCGTGTCCTCTCCGTCAAAATTCCTCTCGCGTAGGCCGAAACCAGGGGCTTTTTGGGTCTCGCAGGAAAACGTCGGAGTCGAAGAAGGACAGCCCCCTTCTTCTACACTCCACAGATGGCTTGACATTTTCCAGCGCGACGTCTCCGACTCGGTCGATCTTGTCGTAGGTCCCGAGGGCCTTGATGATTCGAGTCAGTCGGGGGGCTTGAACCGAGAAAGAAGCCTCAAATCCAGGCCTTTGCGTAGACTGGACACAAAAGGGCCAACCGCTGGAGTCCACCTCCTCCTTCTTCTCAAGCGGACTGGCCCCGGAACACCCAAAATCTTAAAGGGGTAAGGATTTTTTGCACCACTGGCCTGGTGATTGCTCCAGGAGAAAGGAATCAATTCCCCCGGGGGGGGGCACCACCGGGAAAATGATGACAATTTGACCAATTCCCGGTATCATCGCGAAGGTCCTCACGCTCTTGAAGGACTTAAAAGATCCATCAAAGAGCCTCATACTTGACGTCCTCTAGAACGTCGCCATTTCCCTCCCCCATGATTCCCGTGCCGAATTCCTCTGGGTCGTGCTCCCCCATGGGGTTTTGGAAGCGTTTGAAAGCAATGCTCGGGCGATGAGGAACACCCAAAAACACGGGCGAACACCGCATGTACCACCACTCCAGGATATGGTGACCACAGCAAAACAGCAGGTCTTTCCCCATTTTCTGTTTTGATGAGGACACGGGGGCCCCTTTCTGCGGCCGGTGTTTGATGCCGTGGTGTTTGAAGGCATCCCGACTACCTGATCCCCCGACTCCCCAAAGTCTCCAGGGCCCAGACCACCGCTGCCGCCTGCTCTCTCCCGTCCACTGCCCAACTTGGCGACGGCGAGCAGTTGGGCGCCCCCCAATCCCGGAAGATGATCGGAGAGGGCCACATGTTTTTTCGTGGGCAGGCCATCACGAGCTTGCCATCCCAGTGACCCCCGCGGGTTCCTGACCGAAACTCCTCCTGATCTTTTAGGCCTGGCCGACGATGTTTCAAGCTTGGCGTCGGGTGGATGAGCGGTTTTTGTTGAGCTCTTTGAAAGTTCTGGCCTAGGCAACGTGCGGCTTCAGTCAGCACGTATGTCGCGGAACGTCGGGCACTTTGGGTTTGATCCAGCGTGGGGCCAGTGCTGGGAGACGATTTCTTCGTGGCCCTTTCCCCGCCTTTGCAGGACTCGCTCCCCCAACTGCTCCGTATTTTTCATCTGAGACAAAAAGCTGAAGTGTTGGACTGGACGACGGCGAGGGCTCGAGCTGCGCCCCCAGATGGGGGAAACGGCAGCCTCTTCTTGTTTGCGGGCGGAGAAAACGCGGCCCCCTTTTCCAACGAAAGATTGCCTCGTCCTCCTGACCCGAAACGGAATCGCGCCGCCCTCCTTCCTCGACGTCCTGGCTCCCGTTGGCAGGGAACTCTTTGTCCCCCCTTTGGTTGGTCTCATGGGCAGCGCATTTCCCCTGTGCCACGTCGAAGAGGTTGTCGAGAAAATACCTCAAAAACCTTTTCTTTCGGATTTGAGCCTCCGTCGCCGTAGCGCCTTCTTGAGGGGGCTCGTATCCCGATGGGCTTCTCAAAACTTGGGGACAAAGTTTTTCTTTTTGGGTCATTGGGATCCGCCCATATCCCAAAAACTAGCCACCCTGGGGGTCACGGCCAGCGTGCATCGGAAGGCATCTTTTTGAGCTGTAACGGTGGAGAACGACCCCCAAACCTTCCCGTTGGAAGGGAGTTTGGAGCCAATTACCTCCGTTTGGGGAAACCCCAAGAAAATCTTTGCTCCTATCGCCATATTTAAAAATGAAAAAGAAAGGAATTGTTTAAACTTAATTTGTGACAAGTAAAAACGAATTCGGAAGGAAAATATTGTGAAAATAGGGGGGGAAGGAGTATGTTCCAAAAACACCCTGACCAGTCAACGAGTCCAGAGGAAAACTTCGGTCATGTGTGCAAAATCTTCCCCACGGCCAATTCCTAAAAAAAAATTTCAGGGTGTTTCCACTTGAATGGTAACAAAAATTTCCCGGGTTTTTGGAACAAAACAAATTCCAAATTTTTTTTTTTAAAGGGCCACCCTATAGTACATTTCCGCATCAGCTCATAAACCCAAAATTCCAGGATTAGTTTTTTTCTCTGTGTTTATTTTTGTATAAACCCCCGTAAGATATCCCGGGTGAGTAAGTTCTCACCCTTGGGCAAATTGAAAAATTGACATTTGAGTTGGGTACCCTCCACTAAAATTGGCGACTTCACTGAAAACATATTTTTTCATTCTATCTTATATGTGTGTAAAACAGATTTTTATGTCTAAACATATATTTTTGAGGTAAAAAAATGCAATGGAATTTTTCCAGGGGGGTATCTTTGACGGTCTCTTTTAAAACCATGATGGCCACCATGGAATCAGTATTTTTGTTAATATTTTATGATCCATTACTAATTTGTGCTGTGAGCTAAAAATCCATGCATATAAATTCCAACTGTTTGAATGACACCATTATCACTGCTTTTTTTTTATTTTTTTTTGTTTATAATTTATTTGGGGGTTTCAAAAAAAAATTTTTTTCAAAAGTTTATTTATGNGCTAAATTTAGGGGAGGATCCACTCATACTGCTATCCTAAACAGGGTTGATCAAAAGCTTTTCGTCTCATCAACCCTCTCCTCTGACTGACTGTCTTCAATCTTTAATCACCGACGCAATGTTGCTTCTCTTGCTCTCTTCTACGTTATTTTCATGCTCACTGCTCTTCTGAACCTGCTACTGCATGCCTCTCCCCCTCCCCCGGCCTCGCTTCACAAGACTTTCTACTCAAAACTTTCTACTGAACTAGCCATTCATGATCTCTGGCAAAACATGTAAAATGCCCGGAAAACAAGTTGTACCAAATAACTGTATTCAGTGATTTGAGCAAAGCATTTGACACAATAGATCACTTCATATTGTTAGAGAAAATGAAAGTTTATGGTATCCGGGTTACAGCTAACGACTGTAATAGCTTAACTGTAACTGTAACCGTACTGTAACGTTTTAATAGCTACCTCAGTAACAGGTCCCAGTATATCTTTCACAATAAGTCAGTATCTTCTCTTGTTCCAGTAAATTATGGGGTACCTCAGGGGTCCATTTTAGGTCCGGTATTATTTTTACTATATATAAATGACATAACAAGGTTTAGTCAGGACTAAAGTTTATATTATATGCAGATGACACTAATGTTTTTATTCAAGGCAGTGACATAAACCGTTTGCAAACAATCTTAAACACGAAACTAGTCAAAGTATCTGCCTGGATAAGAAGCAACAAGCTGACTCTAAATGCAGATAAAACACACGTTATGGTTTCTCAGTCTTTAATGACACCACCAGTTAACATAAATATCCAATTAGATGAGCTCACCATTATACAAGTTAAGGAAGTCAAATTTCCAGGAGTTTACATTGACAGCGGTCTAAATTGGAAAAAACACATTGATCAAATTAGAGGAAAACTATCAAAATTACAGGGGTGATACAACAAAATTCGAGATCATTTAAGTGTGAAATGTATAAGATATATTTATTTGTCCCTGGCTTACCCACACTTGCTGTACTCCTCAGCGATCTCGGGAGGAGCAAATAAAACTTACACCGATAGTCTTTTCATCTCACAAAAAGAGTTGTTACGCGCCATGTACCGTCAGCGACGTTATGATCACACCAACCCTCACTTCCGAGATAACAAGTTTTTAAAAGTTCCTGATATCATCACATTGCAGACTGGTATTTTTGTTTATAGTTCTTTAAATATATACGCAATTCATACCGGATTCCAGCAAATACCACGCGTTAATGAGTCAAGGCGTACATAGTTTACGATTCCCATTGTTAGAACTTCACACGCACAGCAGAGTTGTGGTAAGAGGCTCTGGGCAATGGAATCTACTTCCAAACAGTGTTACTAATGCATTTCAAGAAATCCTTTAAACTTAACCTTAAAACACTACTATTAAATAATTACACTTAAGGGAAAAACAGAAGTACAAGGTAGTACATTGGGTGGCCCTTAGTATGTATGTAAAATTTAATTTTGAGAAACTTTATGTTCCAAACCCGGATATATGTCTATGTTATGAAAATACTATGTGAGTAAATTTTCAGCCGAATCGGTTCACGAAAGATTTTGGGCACACGCCTCCTCCAATTTCACCCTGGCCCTGGCTCCAGGTCCCCCTCAGTTGAGGTATTAGCCGCTCGAAGGCGGGGGTATCGTGCTTGCCGGGCTCCTCACTGTGGCCTGGTGTGGGCCAGGGTGCGCTTCCGCGGGTCCGGGAAGGCCTTCCGGTGGTCCGCCACCACTTGAAGGGGGAACTAAAGCGCTCCTCATCCTTTGTGGGGGATCCGTTGAACTCTTGGATGAGCGCAACTCCTCTTTCCGCGTGGTCATTCACCACAGCGAGGTTCCGGACGATCTGAGAGGACCGCTGGAACCCCTCGTCCATCTGCCACGAGTCCGGGGGCAGATCGAGGAAGGCCTCATCCAGGTGTAGCTTCCGGAAGAAGTGGAGAGTACGTCCACTGACGAAGTCTTCCGGGTGGAGATCTCGGACCGACTTCTTTGGAAGCGTGACTTTTTTTGGGAGCCGTGTCCTCTCCGTCAAATTCCTCTCGTCGTAGGGCCGTAACCATGGGTTTTTGGTCTCGCAGGACACGTCGGATCGAAGAAGGACAGCCCAACCAGTTTCTTCGACACGTACCACAGAGGGCTTGACAGTTTCGACAGCGCGACGTCTCCGATCTCGGGGTCGATCTTGTCGTAGGTGCCGGGGGCCCTGATGAGTTCGAGGTCGAGTCGAGGGGCTTGAACCGAGAAAGAAGCCTCAATCCAGGCCTTTGCGTAGACTCGGACGACGAAGAGGCACAACCGCTGGAGTCCACGCTCCTCCTTCTCGTCAGCGGAACTGGCCCCGGAACATCCAAATCTTGAAGGAGTAGAGGACTTTTGAAAATCCTCTGGCCGGGGTGCATTGCTCGGGAGCAAGGAATCGAATTCCACCGGGGGGCACCACCGAGGAAATGATGACAAGTTTGCCCAAATTCCCCGGTAGTCATCGCGAAGGCCTCACGCTCTTGAAGGATTTGAAGAGTCCATCGAAGAGCCTCATACTTGACGTCCTCTAGACAGTCGCCACTTCTCCCCCATGTTTCCCCGTGCCGAAGTCCTCTCGGTCGATGCTCTCCCATGAGGTTTGGAAGCGTTTGAAGAGCAATGCTCGGGCGATGAGGAACACCCAAGAACACGGACAAAACACCGCATGTAACCCAGCTCCAGGATATGGTGACGACAGGCAAAATGCAGCAGGTCTTTCCCCATTTTCTGTTCGATGAGGACACAGGCCCCGTTTCTGCGGCCGGTGTGGATGCCGTGGTGTCGAAGGACATCCCGACTACCTGATCCGCGACTCCCCATGTCTCCAGGCCGAGACCACCGCTGCCGCCATGCTCTCTCCCGTGCCATCCCCCAACTTGGCGACGGCGAGCAGTTGGGCGCCTCCAATCCCGGAAATGATGATCGGGAGACGGTCCACATGTTCTTTCGTGGTCAGGTCCATCACGAGCTTGCCATCCAGTGGCCCCACCAGCGGAGTTCCTGACCGAAACTCCTCTCGATCTTTGAGGCCATGGCCCCACGATGTTTTCAAGCGTTGGCGTCGGATGGATGAGCGGGGGTTTTTATGTTGAGCTCTTCGACGTTCTGGCCTAGGCAACGTGCGGCTTCAGTCAGCACGTATGTCGCGGAACGATCGGTCAGCTTGGTTCGATCCAGCGTGGCCGCCAGTGCTGGAGAGACGAAGTTTCTTCGTGGCCCGTTTCGCCCCCTTCGCAGGACTCGCTCCTCCAAATGCTCCGTATTCTTCATCTGAGACAACAGCTGAAGTGTTGGAGCTGGACGACGGCGAGGGCTCGAGCTGCGCCACCCGATGAGGAAGCGGCAGCCTCTTCTTGTTTGCGGGCGGAGAAAGCAGCGGCCTTTCCAAACGAAGAGATTGCCTCGTCCTGAGGCAGCAAGGACGGAATCGACGCCGCCCATCCTTCCCCGACGTCCTGGCTCCCGTTGGGCGAGGAGGAACTCTTTGTCCTCCTGGTTGGTCATCATGGTCAGCGCATTCCCGTGTGCCACGTCGAAGAGGGTTTTCGAGAAGTACCTCAAAATCCTTTCTTTCGAGATTTGAGCCTCCGATCGCCGATAGCGACCTTTCTTGAGGAGCTCGTACTCCCCATGGAGCTTCTCAATCTTGGTGACAATGTTGTCTTTTCGGATCATTGGGGTCCGCGCCATATCCCAAAACTGAGCCACCATGGGGGTCACGGCCAGCGTGACATCGCGGAGAGTCCCTCTTTTTGAGCTGTAGACGGTGGAGAACGACCCGAGAACCTCTCTGTTGGAAGGGAGTTTTGGGGCCAATTACCTCCGTTTGGGGAACCACAAGAAAATCTTTGCTCCTAGTCGCCATATCAAACTGAAAAAGAAAAGGGGAATATGTTCAGAACTTAATTTGTGACAAATAGAATCGAATTCGGGAAAGGGAAAAAATTGTGAAAATAGGAGGAGGAAATGGAGTATGTTCCAATCACCCCTGACCAGTCGAACGATCACAGAGGGGAAAACTTCGGGGCATGTGTGCAACATCTTCCTACGAGCCGAATTCCATAAAAAATTTCAGGGTGATTTCCACTTGAATGGTAACAAATTCCCGGGTTAGGAACAAAACAATTCCAACTTTTGTTTTTAAGGACCACCCTATAGTACATTAGTCCAGCAGTACAGCTCATAACCCAAAATTCCAGGATATAGTTTTTTTCTCTGTAGTTTATTGTTGTATAGAACCCCTGTAATGATATCCAGGGTGATGTGAAGTTCTCACCCTTGGGCAAATTGAAATATTGACATTTGAAGTTGGGTACCCTCCACTAAAATTGGCGGACTTCACTGAATACATATTTATTCATATCTATGCTTATATGTGTGATAGAAACAAGATTTTTATGTCTAAACATATATTTTTGAGGTAAACAAATGCAATGGAATTATTTCCAAGTGTGTATCTTTGACGGTCATCTTGAAATCCATGATGGCCACCATGGAATCAGTATTTTTTTAATTTTATCGTACCCACTTACTAAATTTGTGCTGTGAGCTAAAAATCCATGCATATAATTCCCAACTGTTTTTAATGACACCATTATCACTGCTATATTGTTGTAATATATTATTTGTTGCACTGTTATCAAGTTATCATGAAATGCTGGGTCACCAAGTGCAACAGATGTAATTTCAGATTTGACAACTTTCGTAATTTATTTAATGTTATGGCATTCAGGTGACATGTAAGCAGGATTGTAGTGTCTTAATTTTATTATTAATGATGTTAATTTATCTGATGGGTGTAATACAATATTTTTTCACTTGTTTTTCAGGTGACGCACATATCATGGCGGTGAAGTGTTTTTTCAAGTTCCGTTATGGATCAGAATGTGACGACAGCAAGTCATGCTCATCCAACCAAGGGCGAGCTCGGATACTCTCTATCATAAATGCCAGCAAGGTTTACATGGATGATCTACATGTTGGACTTGAACAGAAATTTGCAGAAAATGAACAACCAACAATATACTACCACTACGCAAGACACTCGTAATAATGTTGCCAATAAATAGCGCTGGAGGCGTATTTTCGAGCTTAGTTGATGTTGATGCCAGGAGATTATGAACTGTAGATGAGACAGAATCGTGAGCTAATTGTTCGTCTATGTTCAGTCGATACTTGGTTGCATCGAGTGGGATGACACTACATTCTTTAATGACTTGCTTGGCGATCAGGCGAATACTGTTGCCATCATCCACGGTGTCTTTAACCATTTTCAGTAGCATGGATGCGTGACTCATAAATGCCACAACATTGGCATAACCAGGAGAGGATATCATGAGTAGATCCCCACAAAAGTGACTGCACAAGTGTTCTACTAATTGTGAGCGTGTGAGATCATGGTTTTGGTATTCTTCGTGCAGTTCAACCGAATTTCATACACGCTTTTGATCAGTTGACAATGTAGTTACCATATGCTTCAATGCCATATCGGGCTGATCCTCATCACATGAAGTCTTGGGGTCATCTGCCCGCCTTGTTGGGTTCATCCGATTTGGGAAAAAAATCGAGACATGCAGTCTTTTTGATAACGCGCCTCTGCGGCATGGAGGTCAGCTATCAAACCAACTACACACTCGTACTTCTTCTGCCCGAACATCTCTCGAGCGGCCCTTCTAAAGGGGTATTGTTGTAGGGGTTTTTTGTCGTGCTCCGAATGGAGATCGCCCAAATATAGGGGTCTCCCCCTTTCCGGGTGCTTCTCCTTTGATATGTCATTTTTTTCACCCAATGCATACAGGAGAAAGAAATCGAATATGTATGAAAAACGACGCAATTTTTTGGCTGGGGGGTTCTGGCAGAGCGACCCTTGGATGCCTGGACGTGTTTGATGACGATGGTATCTAGACCCAGTTCCGGTGGTAGTAATTGTGTTTTTCATTTCTGAAAATTTCTGTTCAAGTAAAACATGAATCATCCATGTAAACCTTGCGGCATTTATGAAGAGTCTACCCGAGCTCCCCCTTTTGGTTTGGATGAGCATGACTTGCTGTCGTCACTTCTGTCCATAACGGAACTTGAAAAACCTTCACCTCCTGATTGTGCGTCACCTAAAAAAACAAGAAAAAAAATATTGTATTACCCCATCGAAAATTAACAAAATAAAAAAAAATAAACTCTACAATCCTGCTTACTTCCCTGAATGCCAAAATTAGATAAAAATTTCGAAAGTTGTCAAATCTAAATTTCATCGTTTTTCACTTGGGGACCCGCTTTCATGATAACTTGATAAAAGTGCAACAAAAAATTATTACAACAAAATGCAGTGAAAATGGGGTTTTATTCAAACAGTTTTGGGGAAATTTTTCATGGATTTTCAGCTCATAGCCAAAATTTTGAAATGGTATCGATAAATATTCAAAATACTGATTCCTGGTGGCCATCTTTGGGGTTTTTAAGTGGGTCAAGATACACACTTGGAAATAATTCATTGCATTGTTTTTTCCCCAAAAAAATATGTTTAGACACAAAAAACTTGTTTTTTCACACTATAAGCATAGATTGAAAATATGTATTCATGAAGTCCCCAATTTTTGTGGGGGTACCCCAAATTCAAAGCAATATTTTTATTTTCCCAAGGGTGAGAACTTCACATCACCCTGGATATATTACAGGGGGTTTTATACAAAAATATCAACAAAAAAAAAAAACTATATCCGGAAATTGGGGGTAGGGGCGAAAACGCCCTTTCACTGCCGGCTATATGGATTTCTCATTTATAAAAACCCTGTAAAACCCCCTGAACTTGCGTTTTATGCTATGTAATCTCGCTATGCTTCCATATGTAAAATGTATATTTGACATATTAACCCATATGTATTTTTCCTCGCATTGTTATTATATGTTTTTTCAACATTGATTTTGTTATTATTATTACTAGGAAATAGACGTCCACACTAAAGATGTGGAACGTGTCCAAGCTCGCACAGGCTAAAGTCAACTTTTTAAATACCCTCACCTTAAAATACTTCTATTACAATCTGACCTAACCCAACCTAACCTTCACCATCCCCTTCTTTGATTTTCTTTACTTATTACAAAGAAAAGAAAAGTGCTAAATTGTTCTTGAAAAAAGTTCTGAAAAAAGTTCTAAAAAAATGGTGTGATGATGGCGGTGGTGGTGGTGGTGGTGGTGATGGTGGTTGTTGTGGTGATGGTGGTTGTTGTGGTGATGGTGGTGATGGTGATGGTGGTGGTGGTGGTGTAGTGGTGTGTGGTGGTGTGGGGGTGGTGGTGGTGATGGTGGTGTGTGGTGGTGTGGTGGGTGGTGGTGTGTAGGGGTGTGGTGGTGAGTGGTGTGGTGGTGGTGGGGTGGTGATGGGTGGTGGTGGTGTGGTGGTGGTGGTAGGTGGTGGTGGTGATGGTGGTGGTGGTGGTGGTGGTGGTTGGTGGTGTGTGGTGGTGGTGGTGGTGGTGGTTTGGTGGTGGTGGTGGTGGTGGTGGTGTGGTGGTGTGGTGGGTGGTGGTGTGGAGGTGTGGTGGTGTATGGTGGTGGTGTGGTGGTAATGGTGGTGTGGTGGTGGTGGTGGTGGTGGTGTGGTGGTGGTGGTGTGGTGGTGTGGTGGTGGTGGTGGTGGTGTGATGGGGGTAGTGGTGTGGTGGTGATGGTGTGTGGTGGTGGTGGTGGTGGTATTTCATAATTGTTATATGCGAATCAAGCTCCAAGCTCCCTGCGCTCGCTTGGACAACTCCTCTCTGTACCCACGGCTGAAATGCATATTTAACACCTCACGCACACCCTACCACGTATATAACACCACGCTACCCCTAAATAACACCTATAACGGCATTAGAAACACGAGTTATAGTGGTTATATGAGGCCTAACACAAGCAGCCTGTCTCCTCGGCTCAGACACTGTTATTGTGAGGGCTACGAGTCGAAAACATTTTATTTCCACTACACTAATGCACTACTTTCGCCACTGCACTAATGTCGCCAGGCACAATATTTTACGAATTTTAGCATAAATGCTAAAAACTCGCTTCGCTCGCTTGGACAATGAGTTAAGAGACGAAATATAACCTTTTGTGCCAAATTTCTTCCTCTACGCCTGTATACCCGCTCCCTACAAAAGTATCAGAAGAAGAAGAAGAATTCGTGGAAACATTTTACAAGCCTATAAGACACCTGATTTCGGATGAAATAGGTGTCCAAGCTCGCTTCGCTCGCTTGGACAATTATTATTATTATAGAATCATTACCTTTGTTGTTATTATTATTATTATTGTTATTATTATTATAGTATCATTACCTTTGTTGTTATTATTATTATTACTGTTATTATTATTATTATTATTATTACTGATTATCATCATTTTTTTCATTTATGATCTTTAACATTGCCGTCATTAGCACTATTCATTTTTTGTCTTTCCGTTATTATGATGCCTTTTTTTTTCTTACTAATTTCTTTGTTACTACTATACTATTGATTATGTATTGTTTCACTTTTAGTACTGTTACTTGTCACAATTTTTACTGTTAACTGTTGTTGACGATTCTCCTGTTGACATATTTTTTTCTCTCTATTTCTCAATGTGTGTAGGTACTACTATGGGATTTCGCTTTATGTTTATAGGATTTTGTGATTTACATTTATCATCAGTATTATTTTGTTATTATTATTATTATATTATTATTATTATTATTTATCTTTATTTATCATTATTATTACAATTGTTATGTTTTGCAAATGATTGCGCACTTATTCAGCCAAGTTTATGTTAGTGTTTTTTTCTTTTTTCTTTTTTCTATATTCTAGTATCTCTTATAACTGTTACTTAATAATAGACCAACTGTTACGATTGTTCAGACTTCTTTTCGCATTAGGTTCATATAAGAGCTTCGGCTCAATTGAACCCTCGCCTTAAACAGTATTTTTATTTATACTTATATGTATATTGTGCAGGAGGCCAATAAATAAAATGTCACATTTCAAAATACTCATTCTCATCCATATTCTGTCCATCTTCCTAATGCAAGAGTTAATCAGTATCTGTACTCTTTCATCCCTTTCACTGGTAAACTCTGGAACTCTCTTCCTGTTTCTATTTTTCCACATTCCTACGACTTAAATCTTTTCAAAAGAAGAGTAACAAGACACCTCCCAAACTAAACTGACTCACCCCTCTTTTTTATTTTATTATCTTACTGTCTTATTTATAGGGACTGGCAACTAAGTGGGCTTTGTGTTTCCCATTTTTGTTGTGCCCTTGGCCAGTCCTTTGTGATGTAAAAAAAAAAAAAAAAAAAAAAAAAAAAAAAAAAAAAAAAAAAAACGGAGCAAAACATACTAACCCTTACAGTATGTTGTGAATGGTTAAATAACCTATTCACCCATGAACAAAATGATACCTTTCCCCTGAGGGTCACATGGTTGATAATAATTACTCACTATGGTCTCAAAACATGATGTGATACTACTTACATGATTACTGTGGGGGAAATGTGTATGTGTGTTTGGGGTATGGGGGTTTTGGAAAGGCACTAGGACTATCTGAGGAGAGGGGGACGGGGTTAGCACTACATCGCGTGGCTGGTAGCAGGGAAGATCGACCAAGCCGTGGGGGCGTGCGTCCGTCACCACGCCGCACATTCTTAACCCTCATATTTCACTTACTCATATTCATTTCTCACTCATTTTCCTTCTCAAAACACTACGCACTTCCCCCTTACACTACCTCCCAATCTCCTCTTGCATTTAAAAAAACAGGGAAACTTTACCTGAGGAGAGAGGACGGGGTTAGCACTACATCGCGTGGCTGGGTAGCGGGGAAGATGGACAAAAACAAATTCTCTCCCACCCACGCCACACAGATGTAAGTGTTGCTAACTACCGTTACCCCCCCCTTCTATTCCTCTCTCTCTCTCCTCCATCTGAGTGTTTTCTGTTCACCTATCTCACAAAACTCGCCAAACATGAGTTTTCTGTGTGAGTAAAAACATTTAGTCAGTGCGGTCTTCCATGTAAAGGTTGTTTACGGGTGATATAAATTTTACTCGGATAATTTGGGCGGTATTATGGGCGGGGAAATCTTCCCTCCAGCGGGTGTTTCAAATGTACCCAATTGGATGAGCGATCACTATATTCCCCTTTACGATACCCCTGGCACCCGGCATGATATATATATATATAATATATATTATCTTTTGGTTATCATTATCTTTTGGTTATTAAGGTTTTTTCATCTTTTCATGAGTGTCATCGAATGGGCCCTGCATGANGCGGCCTCTTGCCTGACACTATTATGAGCCAATGGGAGTTCAGCATTTTTTTACCCTGTGTTTTGATTGGCTGGCTAGGATTTCAGTCTGTTTTTATCCTGTGTTCTGATTGGCTGGCTAGGATTTCAGTCTGTTTTTATCCTGTGTTCTGATTGGCTGGCTAGGATTTCAGTCTGTTTTTATCCTGTGTTTTGATTGGCTGGCTAGGATTTCAGTCTGTTTTTATCCTGTGTTCTGATTGGCTGGCTAGGATTTCAGTCTGTTTTTATCCTGTGTTCTGATTGGCTGGCTAGGATTTCAGTCTGTTTTTATCCTGTGTTCTGATTGGCTGGCTAGGATTTCAGTCTGTTTTTATCCTGTATTCTGATTGGCTGGCTGGTCCTCGTCCTAATCAGCTTTCATAACAAAGGAACAACAGCTTCCGCAATGATTAACTAAAGAGTAACAGGGTGACCTTTGAAACCAGATGCACTAATACAAAAAATAACCACAGAAAAAACTTATAATTATCGACACTTTAGTTTGTTCTTAATTTCGATTCATAAATAATATAGAAGTTAATGAGAAAAACTTTTTTATTATTGACATATATTCCTTCTTAAGTATTACGATTAATTGTTAGAGAGAAAAAAAGTTATATATTTTACGTGTATTTGTAATTTTGGGGAATATTAATGATGTAACGATGTCTTTTAAACGAGAATAATAAATATAAAAGAAAATAATGGGAATAACTACGTAGTATATTATTGAGTCTTTTCTATGCGTTCTTAATTTTGATTCATAAATAAAAAAAACTTGAGAAAAACTTTATATATTATTGAGTATTTCTTTTAAGTCTAATTTGATTCATGAAAAAAAAAGAATGAGAAATTTATGTATTGTTAATTTTGCTTAAATTAAGTGTAAAGATTCATTTTAAGAAAAAGGATATATTACTAGTAAATTGTAAATAGTGAGAATAACTTATATATGAGAATTCGATGGTTCTTAATTCGGATAAATAAAAAAAAAAATATGGAAAAATTTATTAGGCCATTATATGCTTCTTTTCTTAATTTTGATTATAAATAAATAGAAGCTTTAAAGAGAATATTAAATTATTGGACACACTACATATATTCCTTCTTAAATTAAGTATTACGATTCATTGTTAGAGAGAAAAAAAGTTATATATTTTACGTGTATTTGTAATTTTGGAGAATACTAATGATGTAACGATGTCTTTTAAACGAGAAAATAAATATAATAGAAAATAATGAGAATAACTATTATATTATTGAGACACTTATATGCGTTCTTAATTTTGATTCATAAATAATATAGAAGGTAATGAGAAAATTTTATTATTGCGACACATACATATATTCCTTCTTAAATATTACGATTCATTGTTAGAGAGAAAAAAAAGTGATATATTTTACGTGTATTTGTAATTTTGGGAATACTGATGATGTAACGATGTCTTTCAAACGAGAATAATAAATATAATAGAAAATAATGGAAAATAATTTTAAAATTAACGTCTTAAGTTAATAGTATTTAGAGCCATATTATAATTCTTATTTCTTAATTTTGATTCATAAATAATATAGAAGTTAATGAGAAAATGTTATTATTGAGACATATATTCCTTCTTAAGTATTACGATTCATTGTTAGGGAGAAAAAAAGTGATATATTTTACGTGTATTTGTAATTTTGGAGGAATATTAATGATGTAACGATGTCTTTTAAACGAGAATAATAAATATAAAAGAAACTAATGCGAATAACTATTAGATTATTGAGACACTTCTATGCGTTCTTAATTTCGATTCATAAATAAAAAACTAAATATTGAGAAAAATTATTAGCCTATATTATTGAGTGTCTTCTTTTTGTTCTTAATTTCGATTCACAAATAAAAAAGAAGCTAGTGAGAAAATTATATTATTGAAACACCTACATATATTCCTTCTTAAGTATTACGATGCATTGTTAGAGAAAAAAAGAGTGATATATTTGCGTGTATTTGTAATTTTGGGGAAAATTAATGGTGTAACGATGTCTTTTAAACGATAAAAATAAATATAAATGAAGCTAATGAGAATAACTATTATATTATCGAGACATTCTATGCGTTCTTAATTTTGATTCATAAAAAAAAATAGAGCTGTGTTTTTAAGGGGAAAATAACCTTTTTAATATTATTGGAATAACTATTTTATCAGACATTTACTTCGTTTTAATAGATCATGAGAAAAAAGTGATAGATTTTAGTGTGTGTTTGTAATTTTTGGAGAATATTAATGATGAAACGATGTCTTTTAAACGAGAAAAATAAATATAAAAGAAAATAATGAGAATGACTATTATATTATTGAGACACTTCTATGCGTTCTTAATTTTGATTCATAAAAAAAAGTGAAATATTGCTGTTTGTAATTTTAGGCGAATATTGAGATGTCTGTCTTTTTTCAAATTAATAAATATAAATGAAAATAATGAGAAAATATATATTATCGAACACATTTCTTGTTTAAATTATTACGATTCATTGTTAAAGAAAAAAAGAGTGATATATTTGCGTGTATTTGTAATTTTGGGGAATATTAATGATGAAACGATGTCTTTTAAACGATAAAAATAAATAAAAAAGAAAGATAATGAGAATAACTATTATATTATTGAGACATTTCTACTCGTTCTAAATTATTACGATTCATTGTTAGAAAAAAGTTATAGATTTTGCGTGTGTTTGTAAATTTGGTAGAATATTAATGGTGTAACGATATCTTTTAAACGAGAAAAATAAATAATAAAAAATAATGCGAATAACTATTATATTATTGAGACACTTCTACTCGTTCTAAATTATTACGCTTCATTGTTAGAAAAAAAGTGATAGATTTTGTGTGTGTTTGTAATTTTTGGAGAATATTAATGATGAAACGATGTCTTTTAAACGAAAAAAAAAAAATAAAGCGAATAAAAGACTATTTTATTATTGAGCACTTCCCAGTCGTTCTAATTATT
>JACEEZ010010873.1:35000-82500 GCA_016584305.1 Chionoecetes opilio
AGAGAGAGAGAGAGAGAGAGAGAGAGAGAGAGAGAGAGAGAGAGAGAGAAAATACAGCTGCATCCTGGAGTGACCGGATCGCCTTCTTCCTCCATCCTGTTCTCTCTCTCTCTCTCTCTCTCTCTCTCTCTCTCTCTCTCTCTCTCTCTCTCTCTCTCTCTCTCTCTCTCTCTCTCTCTCTCTCTCTCTCTCGTCCCGTCCTACCCTCTGACGAACAACGAGTTTGTGAAATGACGTCACAGGAGAGAGAGAGAGAGAGAGAGAGAGAGAGAGAGAGAGAGAGAGAGAGAGAGAGAGAGAGAGAGAGAGAGAGAGAGAGAGAGAGAGAGAGGAGAGAAGAGAGAGAGAGAGAGCGGGGAAGGCGGTAAAGAGAGAGATAATACAAGTAAATGATGTAGACAGACAGCCGGTTATTCTTATATAAGTAGGTGGTTTAACTTTCATCTCATATTTAACACAGGTAAAGAGAGACACAAAACACAGCCATGTAAAGACACACCCTAGGAGAAAGCATTCAATTATAGGAGTTAGACGCTAAAGAAGAAGAAAATAACATGATAAAACAATGATAGTAGCAAAAATATGGTGTCTTTTTTTTTTTATGTCGAGTTAGACGCTGAAGAAGAAGAAAATAACATGAGAAAACACCCATACTAGCAAAGACTTATGTTAGAAGACAAGAAATACCCAAGATTAGTTTTTGATGTCGAGTTAGACGCTGAAGAAGAAGAAAATAACATGAGAAAACACCCATACTAGCAAAATAGTTATGTTAGAAGACAAGAAATACCCAAGATTAGTTTTTGATGTCGAGTTAGAAGCTGAAGAAGAAGAAAATAACATGAAGAAACACCCATACTAGCAAAATAGTTATGTTAGAATACAAGAAATACCCAAGATTAGTTTTTGATGTCGAGTTAGACGCTGAAGAAGAAGAAAATAACATGAAGAAACACCCACACTAGCAAAATAAATTATGCTAGAAGGCAAGACTAATACCCAAAAGCTGATGATTATTTTTGTATGTCGAGTTAGACGCTAAAGAAGAAAAAAAAACATGAAAAAACACCCACACTAGCAAGAATTATGGTGTTAAAAGACAAGAAATATCCAAGATTCGTTTCTTATGTCAAGTTAGACGCTAAGGAAGGAAATAACCCATCAAAAACACCCATACCAGCACAAAAAAGAAGGCTAGAAGACAAAAAATACCCTTAAGGTTAAGATTACTTTCTTATATCGCATTGAAATTTCTCACTCGATACCCAACCGAGCCGGGCGGGCAGTCACTCGTCTATCCCATCTATCCACTAACCGTACTATCCTCTATTCCTTAACTAGTCTTACCTTCTTATAGATTAAAAAACTATCCTAAGATGAATGGAGGGCTCTTGGTTGCATGAAGAGAGGCGGGGCACAGTAGCGGAGCACACACACACACACAACACCACCCTTCCGGCACTGTACTCACACGAACACTAAACCTTCTCACTGCACGATTCTCCTCAGTCAAGCCCCCCCTAGCCCCCCTAAACCTTCTTAACCCCCACCCCTCAGCCCCCAAACCACCCCCACCCCTCAGCCCCCACCCCCACTCCGCCCCCACCCCAACATTCCCCACCTCCTCTACCTGGCCTTACCTTTCCAAGCAGGTGCGCCGGCAGTTCTTTTCCTTCATACCCACGCCACAACCTCATCTATTTCACCTAATAACTACCTCCCTAGGAAATTCTACGACTCTTACACGACCCTACGATGATTTCCGTCAATGATCGTAAGTCCATGTTAGTGTATGTGGTTGGAGGATGCTTGTTTCGGTCGTAAGTTGTGTGATAATCGTACGTCAGTCAGGCTAAGGAACCCCGCCTCTTACCGCCCTTAAGAATGCGGCGCCGATTCCTTTTCTCCCTTCCTCCCTTCCTCCCTTCCCTCTCCTCCCTTACCCTCCTTCCCTCACACACAACAGGTCCCGTCACCATTTTTACCTAACTACACCACCAGACGTCACCGTAACCTCTGTATAACTGCTTCCTGGAGGTGCAATACTCGAAAGGCGAACAAACATACCACAGGAAACGAGGATTCTTGTACTTCTTCAACTCCTCAGAAACAGAGAAAGCGTTGGGTTGACTCACAGTTATAAAAGCGGATTTCCTAAGACTCAAATAGCGTTATGTCTTCTTACTTAGAGTCTACCGTATGAGTGTTAATTGATTAATGGTTAATAGGTGATAGGTATAAGGATGTGAGGTTCTTAAAGGGTTTTTATCGCAAGTAGAGAGAAAAATAGTACGGTTGAGTAGTTTTAGGCCAACTATAGTAGTAGAATGACCGGCGGTGACAGGTACGAGAACCCGGGTGATGATCCTCCTCCTCCTCCTCCTCCTCCTCCTCCTCCTCCTCCTCCTCCTCCTCCTCCTCAAGCTCTTCCTCCTCCTAGGATAGGAAGGCGAGGGGGAAGGGAGAACGGAGGAAGAGGAGGAGAAGGACGAGGGGGAAGAAGGGAAGGAAGGAAGGAAAAGTATATGAAAATTGTGCTTTGGTGTCCTACAAAGAGTTCATGGCAATGTGTGCCTTGTATAACCTCATCTTAGGTTAGATAAGGAGGAGGAGGAGGAAGAGGAGGCGCCTCCTCCTTATTTAACCTAAGATGAGGTTATACAAGGCACACATTGCCATGAACTCTTTGTAGGACACCAAAGCACGATTTTCATATACTTTTCCTTCCTTCCTTCCCTTCTTCCCCCTCCTCCTTCTTCTTCTCTTCCTCCGTTCTCCCTTCCCCCTCCTCCTTCTCCTTCTCTTCCTCCGTTCTCCCTTCCCCCTCCTCCTTCTCCTCCTCTTCCTCCGTTCTCCCTCCCCCCTCCTCCTTCTCCTCCTCTTCCTCCGTTCTCCCTTCCCCCTCCTCCTTCTCCTCCTCTTCCTCCGCTCTCCCTTCCCCCTCGCCCTCTTATTCTTATTCACCACAACACACAAACACAGGCTCGTCACCTCAAAATATCGGTCAAAATAATTTCAGTGCAATCATAAGTATCACAAAGGAATCAAAAGCTCTTGTAACACACAGGATCACACACACAAACTCGACCAAGGGATCCAGTCTTATACAACGAAGTCAATCCTATTTAATTACTCTTATAACACTATATACTGCCTTATGGGTAATACTATAAGGTCATGAAATCTATCTTAGGGTCATGGTTTAAGTGGTGTTATTCAGGATGCAAGAGTGTTAAAGTTAGTGGGTCTTTTATATGTGTGTGTGTGTGTGTGTGTGTGTGTGTGTGTGTGTGTGTGGTGTGTGTGTGTGTGTGTGTGATGTGTGTGTGTGTGTGTGTGTGTGTGTGTGTGTGTGTGTGTGTGTGTGTGTGTGTGTGTGTGTGTGTATGTTTTATGTGTATGTGGTGTGTGTGGTGTGTGTGTGTATGTGTGTGTGTGTGTGTGTGTGTGTGTGTGTGTGTGGTGTGTGTGTGTATGTGTATGTGTATGTGTGTGTGTGTGTGTGTGTGTGTGTGTGTGTGTGTGTGTGGTGTGTGTGTGGGTGTGTGTGTGTGTGTGTGTGTGTGTGTGTGTGTGTGTGTGTGTGTGTGTTGTGTGTGGGTGTGTGTGTGTGTGTGTGCGTGTGTTCTATAATCCCCTTAGAAGCTTCGATCTCCTTCTTCTGTCTATACGTAACGTGTGTGCCTTGTATAACCTCATAGATAAGTCTTAGGTAAGGCTTTCTGTCCTGTGTAGTAAGAGAATAAGGTGTTAGTTATATATTCAGTGTATTTCTTTCCATCTATTTTACGTGGTTGTATTTGAAGTTGTTTTTTTGTAACATGTTTTGTGTGTGTGTGTGTGAACTGAAAATAATTGAAATTTTAGAAATGTCCTCGTAATTATTATTGTTATTATCATCATCTGTATTATTATCCTTGCTATTATCATTACCAGCAGGATCATTATTATTATTATCATATTGTTATTTCCTCCCTTCCTTCTTTCCCCCACCTCCTCTTTATTTACACACACACACACACACACACACACACACACACACACACACACACACACACACACATTTAGTAAGGTAAGGAATAATAATCTAAAATCACAGTGCCAAGAAAGAAGAAGAAGAAGAAGAAGAAGAAGAAGAAGAAGAAGAAGAAGAAGAAGAGAGGATAGCAAACATGGATCTGCTTCGTGATCACCATGAAAAGAGAAGAGGAAGAGAAGGAGGAGGAAGAGAAAGAGGAGGAGGAGGAGGAGGAGGAGGAGGAGGAGGAGGAGGAGGAGGAGGAGGAGGAGGAGGAGGAGGAGGAGGAGGAGGAGGAGGAGGAGGAGGAGGAGGAGGAGGAAGAAGGTGCAAGCGTATGTACACACGAGAACAGGTGGTGGTGGTGGTGGTGGTGGTGGTGGTGGTGGTGGTGGTGGTGTGGTGGTGGTGGTGGTGGTGGTGGTAGCGGGGGGTTGGGGGGGGGGGGCGCTGGTCATGGCGGTCTGACTGACTAACTGTACGAGGGAGAGGGGGGGGCGAGGAGGAGGAACAGGAATACAAAGGAAGAACAGACAGCAACAGCCTTATACTACTTTGCCAAACGGGGCTGCCTGTATGACTATCTTCTACTTTAGTTTTAAGAGTTAGAGGCCAATGAATAGCAAAGTTGAAGGGAAATATACATAATAAATGCTTCTTAATTTTACTTCATAGATTTAAGTTACCTAATATATTCTAAGAAAAAATAAATGAAGTTCTATTTCCCAAACCATTCATTGACAGAACTTTTTTTTCACAAAGGACTGGCCAAGGACAAAAAATTAAGTAACAAAAAGTCTGCTTAGTTGCCAGGCCCTATATAGATCATTTAGAAGACAGTAAGAAAATAAGAGAGTAAGAAAAACTGATCTATTTGCAAATTAAAAGATCTACAACTTATACACCCAACAATTTTCACGTATCTATGACGGTAAATATTTTTGCATTTCTGGCTTCTAAAAATTGCCCAAGATTGTCGAACACGTTTTTTACCATTTTCCTAAGTAACGAACTATTAGTCTTAGAAGAAAATGCATATAAATAAGTACAATAATAATAACGTAAAGAACGCATTCAATAACATCACACCCAAAAATAACATCGTAGAAAGCCATTAATCATGAATGCTGGAAAAAATATGACGTTATTCACACATTTCCGATTTTTTTCTTCTCTCTCTCTCTCTCTCTCTCTCTCTCTCTCTCTCTCTCTCTCTCTCTCTCTCTCTCTCTCTCTCTCTCTCTCTCTCTCTCCCAAACTCACCTACACACCCACACCCACACACCCCACACCCACATACCCACACCCACACCCACACGCACACGCACACGCACACACACACACACACCCACACCCCCCACACCCACACACCCACACCCACACCCACACGCACATCCACACCCACACCCACACCCACCCACACCCACACCCACACCCACACCCACACCCGCACGTACACCCACACCCACACCCACACCCACACCCACACCCCCACACCCACACCCACACCCACACCCACACACACACTAAGCTTCATGGTATGCACAGTTTCCTTAATTTCACCTTCCATTCCTGACACAAACACGGATACAGTGAGAAGACAAGTCATGCCTCATCCCCCTCCACATATTAACCCTCCCCCCACCTCTCCATACCCACCCTCCCTCACTCCCTCATTCCCATCTCCTATTCCTTCAACCATTTAACTCCTTCACGCCCAGATCTTTCTTTGCTATATAAAATGGTCTGTTGACGAGCCATAAAATTACGAAAAGTAACTAATATACCAGATAAGCTAGTGGACAAGGATACTAAATAGGTTATATCTATAAAATATTGCTTATAGTCACTAAAAATCGTCTAATGGTACCCAAATTACAATGGAAATTACGCTCTAGGCCTCAAGGGGTTAAATATTTCAACTATTCCTTCAAAATATCAGTGTGTTCCGGTGTGAGTGTGGAATATAACCGTAATTAAAAAGAGGAGGAAAAGGGAAGGAAGGGATTGATAGAAGGAAGAGGAGAAATGGAAGGAAATAGAAATAGTAAATAGAATAATAGTAAAAATAGTAAAAAAAAAAAGTAAAATAGTAAAATAATAGGAAAAAAAATAATAATAATAAAAATAGTAAAAAAAAAGTAAAATAGTAAAAATAATAGAAAAAAGAAAAAAATAATAAAAATAGTAAAAAAAAAGAAGTAAAATAGTAAAAATAATAGAAAAAAGAAACAAATAATAATAAAAATAGTAAAAAATTAGTTGATAAAAATAGAAGATTGAGTAAAATAGATGTTAGTAGTATTTATTTCCTAGACTTTGAAGGTTAGTGGTGGATACAATCTACGGTTTGGGACTCTTGTTTTAATGAAGTAAAGGAGTAAATCAATCTTTGCCTACTCTTTCCCATAACAAGATATTATTCTCATCCTTCAAACACGTATTGATAAAGTAACTGATGTGATATTTACTGATTTTCGAGGTTTATGTGTAAGTTTTAACCGCCGGCATTTGTCAGTGAAAAATCTCGGCCATTTGTCAGTGAAAAATCTCCGCCATTTGTCAGTGAAAAATCTCCGGCATTTTGGAAAAATCGCGATGTTGAAAATCTCCGCATTTGTCATGAAAATCGCGTCATTGTCTTTGAAAAATGCCGCATTTGTCAGTGAAAAATCTCCGGCATTTGCAGTGAAAAAATCCCGTCTGTCATGAAAAATCTCGGCCATTTCATGAACTGAAAACTTAGTATGAAAACATCTCCGATTTGTCAGTGAAAATCTCCGGCATTTGTCATGAAAAATCTCCGGCCTTTTTCTTAATCCCCTTCATTTGTTTTATAAAACTCCCGGCCTTTGAAAACCCCCATTTGTCAGGAAAAATCTCCGGCATTCCCCAAATCCCCAATTTCAGGAAAAATCTCCGGCATTTGTCAGTGAAAAATCTCCGGCATTTGTCAGTGAAAAATCTCCGCATTTGTCAGTGAAAAATCTCCGGCATTTGTCAGTGAAAAATCTCCGGCATTTGTCAGTGAAAAATCTCCGGCATTTGTCAGTGGAAAATCGCCGTCATTGTCATGAAATCTCCGTATTCATGAAAAATCTCCGCATTTGTCCAGGAAAATCTCCGCATTCAGTAAAAAATCTCCGGCATTTGTCAGTAAAATCTCCGGCATTTCAAAAAATCGCCGGGTCATTTAGTGAAAAATCTCCGGCTTTCAGTGAAAAATCGCCGTCCATTTGTCATAAACCTCCGGCATTTTCATAAAAATCTCCGGCATTTGTCAGTGGAAACTCCGGCATTTTTTCGAAAAAATCTCAAAGGGGTATCGAACGGGCAACAGGGCAAAAAACAACAAACACATATACATGATACACACACACACACACACACACACAAAAAAAAAAGTAAGTTCCTAAAAAATAGAAGCCTGGAATAACCTGATGCGAATGATTAATGCAAAAATATTCAGGACTTAAAGCAAACTGAATATTAATTGGAGACGAAAGTACAAATAGCTCAGTAGACTGCTTTTTCAATAGGTAAATAGAACTAGGTAAATACACACACACATACACACACACACACACACACACACACACACACACACACACACACACACACACACAGGAAAAAACACTCGTGTCACCCCTTGATTTATCGTAGTTTTCGTATATCACACAGACGAAAGCAGGCAATCCTTTACCGTAGAGTTAATACATCGTTGACTTAACCCAAAGAAAACTAAAATTCTAAAAGGGTAACTATGGTATTCAATGGTTTATCTTCAATTAAGAAAGAATATGGAAGTAGTGCCTCTGTCTGCTTTTCCTTGGTGATACAGTGTGGACACTACACGCGACTTCAGGCAGGGTGTGGTTTTCTGTGGCTTTAATAGTGTCAAATGTGGATATTCTCAACGTCATTTCCACCCTTGAAGAGGCTGGTGTGGCCAGTAGGCTACTTTTCACACAAGGGGTGCGCACAGGTGGCAGGAACATATGCCTAAGCTGGTGACTCACTTCCTCACCAATTAAACAATTATGACAGTGTATACGCATAGATAGATACAAAGATAGATAAATAAAAGTTGCACAGTGTAGTCTACGGTAGGCTACATTGTACACCTTTTATCTATTTTTAGAAAACCAAGAAATTTTTAGGGTAGACTGTCGACCCTAAAAATATCTTGGTTTTCAGGTCACGTTTTCTGTTATGGTAGTCGCCAACATGCTGGTGTTATGGTAGGCGCCAACATGCGGGTGTTATGGTAGTCGCCAACATGAGGGTGTTATGGTAGTCGCCAACATGCGGGTGTTATGGTAGTCGCCAACATGCAGGGTGTTATGGTAGTCGCCAACATGAGGGTGTTATGGTAGTCGCCAACATGCGGGTGTTATGGTAGTCGCCAACATGCGGGTGTTATGGTAGTCGCCAACATGCGGGTGTTATGGTAGTCGCCAACATGCGGGTGTTATGGTAGTCGCCAACATGCGGGTGTTATGGTAGTCGCCAACATGCGGGTGTTATGGTAGTCGCCAACATGCGGATGGTAAATAACAAAGAATTTCAATGCTGAACCACGACTTTTTAGGTTTGAGAACAAACAACAATTAATCATAAATGGGCGTTATCGCGATAAAGTATCGCGATAAATTATCGCGATAAAGTATCGCGATAAATCATCGCGATAATTTATCGCGATAATGATATCGGGTTATTGGTTATCCGATAAAATAAAATCCCGCGTTATCGATTCATCGGTATCGCCGATACTTTTGGTTCCAAACTAGCGATAATTATATCGATAATTTTATTTTTTGGTTTATTTTTTGTAGTTTAAACTTTCAAATGTAGTTATTTGACTTACAAACAGTACTTTTCATTAGTGAAGAGACAGGATAAACATTGAATGTAGAAGATATTAGTGTGCAAAAGGTAAATGAAGGGTTTCTAACAGTTTACTGATAGCATTTAAGATTTTTTATTTAAAATATCAATATCGTTATCGCTAGTATCGGAATTTTGGATTATCGATTTATCGGTTATCGCCTTATCGGGCGATAAATTTATCGCCAGTTATCGATTATCAGTTATCACCGATAAGGTTATCGTTATCGATTTATCGGTTATCGTGATAAATTTGTTCGTTATCGCGCCCACCTATGCGACTAGTACACATTGCTAAGCTGCTAGTAAAAAGGTGAATATGATCTTGGGCTTCATTAAACGCAACTTTGAACATAAAACTCCGCAAGTAATGACACGCCTACACAGTGCACGTCTTGGGTCAGGCCGCACTTAGAAGAAGCCGTTCAATTCTGGTCACCTTGTTTCGTAAAAGATGAAGCCAAGTTAGAATCAGTACAAAAAAAAGCGACCGAACTGATTCCATCTCTGCAAAATTCATCTTATGAAAGGGTTACGAAAACTTAATATGTTTTACTTAAAGAATCGTAATATCTGTGGGGATAAAAAAAATTCTTGATTAACCTCCCGTTTCTGAATACTTTATTGTATATCTTATCTGATTACACTATCGAATGTCATGTTCCACTACTGAATGCTAAGTTTAAGTGGTTCACGTAAAATTGGTCTCTTGAATGCCATACGACTAAGTGATAATTATATTTGCACTGTTGAAAGTCCTGCTGGCAGTGACTGTATGGGCGAGGTGGATTTTCTGTCTCGGTGGAAATAACCTTCCACCACCATCCCCTTTTTGCTGATCCGCCTTGCCGCTGCTCCTTCACGCTTTTCCTAACAATTATAATTTCCCCAAAAAATGAAATATTTCGTAAGATGCATGAGCGTGATGGTGTTGGTGGTGGTGGTGGTGGGGCTCAGCCTGGCGCTGGTGGGCCTGGTAAACGAGGCCCACCAGGTGCACCAGGCGGTGCAGGAGTGGAGAGACGCGGGGCCCCACACCACCCTCATGGGGAGGGTGCGTGGGCGCCTGGCCACCGCCTGGTGGCTGGGGCCCCTGAGGCTGGCCTCCCCAAGGGATCCCCTTGAGAAGTGCAGTTTCCCCGTGGGCGACAGTTGGCGGGAGTGGCTGCCCCTGATGGTGGGGATGCAGGAACGCCTGGCCTGCCTGGAAAGGCAGGTCCAGGAGGCTGAGCGCGAGCACAAGGTCTTTGTGTCGTGGTTTTTGGTTGGCGTGAGCGTGGTGGTGGCGGGTGTGTGCGGAGCCCTGGTGGCGGGGTGCGCCTGGGCACGGCAACACCGCCGCCACGAAAACGGGTATGACGCATTGGACGTGCAGAAGACAGATAGTCAGCTGTCTCGAGGGGTGTGGCGATCGCGTCACCGGGCAAGGAACAGCTACTCTGCGATTGCTGAAGACGCAAGGTATAAAACCCGTGCAGAAACAGACCAACTCTTCCTTCGAGGGCACGTGGCGTTCCTCAGCGTGGAGGAGTTGCGCGGCCTGGGCACCGGACACTTCGTAGGCCGCGGCGGCTTCGGCTCGGTCAGGCGGGTGGTTTATAAAGACACCGAGGCGGTTGTCAAGGAGCTTTACGATGCCGGGCAACTCGTGCCGCTGTTACAAGAAGCTCGCTTGTTGGTAGAGCTGGACGGGGCCGGTGGAGCCCCACGGCTGCTGGCTGTGTGTGTGACCCCGCCCGCCTTAGTCCAGGAATATATGGGACCCATTTACGACGAGTATGTAGCCCAGTGTTCGGTGGGGGAGTTTTTGCATTCAATAATTCTCATCTCGCAGCGGCTGACCGAGATCCACGCCAGGGGCGTCCTTCACAACGACATTTAGTCCAATAACATCACCTTCACCGGCACCGTTTCGTAGCCCGTGTTCCACATCATTGACTTCGGTATAGCCTATCGCCCGCAGGCCTCTTGTCAGGGCAAACTGGCTGATGTTAAGAGGAAGGGAGAGCAAGAGTCCGAACTATTCCCCCTCGCGCCCCGTGACGCGCTCAGCGTTATGAGCATGGCCAATTACGTGGCGCAACGCTCGCCACATGATTTCCTGAAGAAAATCATGTGGCGAGCGTTGCAAGATGTGAAGATAAGGATAAGTCTGCATGCCACGTAAGACACAAGACGCTGTTCCTTCCTCACCTATGTGACGCAGGCCATTGAAGGTCTCGCCAAAAAGCTCACGCCGGACCAATTACACGAAAAATTGATCAAGAAACAAACCTTTCCCGGCTCCTACCTCACGCCGTGCCCCTGGAACCCCTCCAGCGCCACCCCCCCTCGTCCCTCTAGTCCCTCAAGTGACGATCAGCACCAGGGATCAGGATCAGGATCAGAACACCCAGCACTACGTGTTACTGAAGGAAAGCTACGTGTTACAGCTAAGGAAGCTGTCAACAAGTCACCCGTTACTTCCTCGCGTCCCAAGACTGATCCCCGCCCTCCCTTCGACCCCCAAACGTCCGCCACCGTGCGTCTCCGCGTCACCGTGCCGGCCTCTTCACGGCGCAGGGCCGTGTTGGTGCCATGCCAGCACGGTCACCGCGTGCTGTGGCGTCAGGGCAGCGTGCAGCAGTACCTGCAGCGCAGCATTGCGTGGCTGAGGTTCTTCTACTTTGCCGGAGTGAGGCGCGTGTGTGGTGGGTAATGGGGGCGAGGCAAGGGCCGGCCGCACCCTGCTTCAGGGGCCTCGGCGGGAGGGTGGTGTGTGGCACTCACCACCACGAGGCACGCGGGGCTGCACGCACACCTGCCACGCGCTGTTGCCTTCAGCCGCGGCGACTGAGTGCCCGGCGTGATCGACGAGCCCCGCCAGGCAGCAGCAGGGCCATTACTTATTAGCATTACATCACAGTAGAGTGGCATTAGCAGAACATGATGAAGAAATAATCACTATCTATAGACCTTTTACTGAACATTTCTGATTTTGTTTTCCTGCATTCTTTACGGAAATAAAGCACTGATTAAAACCACATATGTTAGTTTTTCTATCAGATATTTTTGATTAAAATACTTATACACTGCATATATATATATATATTATATATATATATATATCTATATATATATATATATATATATATATATATATATATATATATATATATATATATATATATATATATAATACACATAATATACACTATATATTATACACATTAAAAATAGTATGCACTGACGTCAGAAGCTCCCCCAATGCACCACGCTGGCCGACAGTGGCCGTGGGTGATGTAAACACTGACGTCACGAAGCTCCCCCAATGCACCACGCTGGCCGACAGTGGCCGTGGGTGATGTAAACACTGACGTCACGAAGCTCCCCCAATGCACCACGCTGGCCGACAGTGGCCGTGGGCTGATGTAAACACTGACGTCACGAAGCTCCCCCAATGCACCACGCTGGCCGACAGTGGCCGTGGGTGAATGTAAACACTGACGTCACGAAGCTCCCCCAATGCACCACGCTGGCCGACAGTGGCCGTGGGGAGATGTAAACACTGACGTCACGAAGCTCCCCCAATGCACCACGCTGGCCGACAGTGGCCGTGGGGAGATGTAAACACTGACGTCAAGAAGCTCCCCCAATGCACCACGCTGGCCGACAGTGGCCGTGGGGTGATGTAAACACTGACGTCACGAAGCTCCCTCAATGCACCACGCTGGCCGACAGTGGCCGTGGGGTGATGTAAACACTGACGTCACGAAGCTCCCCCAATGCACCACGCTGGCCGACAGTGGCCGTGGGGTGATGTAAACACTGACGTCACGAAGCTCCCCCAATGCACCACGCTGGCCGACAGTGGCCGTGGGGTGATGTAAACACTGACGTCACGAAGCTCCCCCAAGGCACCACGCTGGCCGACAGTGGCCGTGGGGAGATGTAAACACTGACGTCACGAAGCTCCCCCAATGCACCACGCTGGCCGACAGTGGCCGTGGGGTGATGTAAACAAAGGGCATTACTTCCCCTGTCAACGCGGTACACTCACGCTTACTAACCTCTTTTTTGATGGCTGGGAAAGTGATTGATGGTGTTCATCTGTCAGACTATGTCCTTCAGATTTTGGACTCTGGATCTATCTATTCCTCGTTACATTGAATGAAAAATGCAAGAAAATAGGGAATACAAAATTATCCTCATAACATTCCGCAAAAGAATAGTCAATTCCCAACTGCAATTTAATACAAAGCTTCTGCACTTCAACAGTAGCAATACTAATGCGTTGTACTGTGTAAGGGAGGGTAGCGCGCCTGCTTATATCATCATCATCAATTATATGTCATCATCAATGCTCCGATTGATGATGACATATATTTAGTTAACGCATATTTATGCATGGTGCTAATTCATATATCAGAAAACGAAATATATCAATGTATCAAAAGCTAATACAATTCCGCTGCTATTGATATGCTCCAGGTTATACGTTGTCTCACAAAATGTTAAATGGCGACGAGTTGAATTGAATTTTAAGTTCATGCATATTTCTTCAGTCTCATAATGGCATTTCTTTAGTAGTGTTTTACTGTGTTTTATGTGATAATATTATAGAACAAACATTTCCGAAGATAACAGTGTATCATTTATACTGATAAACTTATTTGGTAGGGGGAAAAATACTTTGGCAAGTAAACTTTTTCCCTGGGTTCCTCGGCCAGCCTCACGGCCAGCGTCGCTTTGTTATTGCTTATCACGTGATCGTGACGTCACGTGCATAATATCTATACACTTGTAATGTACATAAAAAAAAATCTAAATGGCCTTAATAACATCTTTGTTCGATGTCTGCTTGTCACAGTAAGTCACAGTACACAGCCACAGTAATACGGAAATAGTTCGTCAAATCAGCCTATGTGACCCGTGGCCTATAAGATCACGCGCTGACCTCCCTCCCCCACACACCTGACCGACACTTCATGTTGTTATCGAGTGACCTGGAATGACAAGATTATTCACCTCGCCTTTGGTTGTTATTGGGCGACGCGGAACAGGCGGTGGCGATGTAACGTGAACACTGGAAGGGCGAGAGTGTGAGCCATAACACACACAACACAGCAACACAGACGCTAACACAGACTGGAGGCGCCCTAATACAGCATCACAAAGTTTAAAGACTCACGTACGCGTTCACGTAAATAGGAAAATCAACACATGATAATTATATATTCAAGCTAAAAAAAAATATATAAAAAAACCCAAAATCTGTTCAACTCCAAACAAACTATTGATGAGGTCAGTTGTGCTCTGTACAAGTACGATAGTCTATTTTTTTTAACAAGGCAAAAAATCCTGCCCCCTTGCTGCTTACTGACTGATATTTGATGCCGGGAGAAGGGAATAGTACGCTTCTTCCTAATTTCAGTTGTATTTTACCATAGTTTACCATATTATCAGGTAAACATAGGCATCATTTTAAGCATGAGACCTTAAGATAGAATGGAATTTTTGCCTAGTTAAAAAAAATAGACTATAGTGTATTTATCTATGTATTTGAGGCACTTATACTTCAAGACTAACTTCAGGGCAAATTATTATGTTTATTATCAATTGATTTTCCAACATCAGTATAATTTTTTATTAGGAAATATTTATTTAATATAATTATAATATATAATTCATGTATATATAATATATCAGGAAATACCACGTGTAGGTCTAACGGCCTCTTGTAGCTTCCTTAATGTCTTGTGTTCTTATGTTCTAAACACAAACATAAATGGTGTCTTTTTTTTTCTTTTTTTTTTTTGTTACAGTCTCCCGGAATCCCACTCCTCCTCCCTGGAAAATGTAACTTCCTTCCTCCACATCCTTCCACAAATCCACATCCTACATCTGATCTAACCCTCCTGCTGTAACATTCCGTTATTTCCCCTTCCCTCACCGTTTCGCTATTCTTCTATAACCCCGCCCCTTTTTATGCTTTGCAACATGCTTACACAACAAAACCTCCATACTGAGTTAGCGATTTTATAATGCAATGTAAAAATGTTGCCTTTTCTTGATTCCCTCCCCTTGCCTTCCCCTTTGGTTTACCTTCCTTCTAATATTTTCCATTTCCTTCTTTCATTTCCTCTGTTTTTTCTTGTTTCCTCTTTTTTTGCCTTTCCCCCACTGCTTTTTTCTTCTTCTTTCTGTTCATGCGTGCGGTGAGGACATTTGAGATCTTGGAAAGTTTTACATACCTTGGTAGCGCAGTCCATAATGACGGCGGGTCACGTCAAGAAGTCTTACGGCGGATTGGCATAGCCCACGGTGTTATGGACTCGCTCAGCGGGAGTATTTGGCGTTGTCGGTACCTGTGCAGGAGGACAAAGATCCGGATCTTCAAATCGCTTGTGATCCCTGTTTTACTCTATGGTTGTGAGACATGGACACTAAATTGTGACTTGAAGAGACGAATCAATGCCTTTGGTAATAAGTGTCTTCGCAGAATCATGGGGTATCGCTGGGATGATTACGTGTCAAATCAGCGATTGCACCGTGAGACTGAATCGAGGCCTATTACCTGCATAGTCCGTCAGCGCCAACTTCGGCTATATGGGCATGTGGCACGCTACCCTGAAACCGATCCTTCTCATCGGGTTGTATCTGTAAGAGACAATCCGGCGTGGAGGAGGCCAAGGGGGCGCCCACAAGGCTCATGGCTGGGGCAAGTTGATGTTTCTTGTCGAGAGCTGCTTGGTATGGGAAAGGAGCCTGCATGGGAACTCGCGCGTGGTGACCCCCGGAAGTGGGTCGTAGGGTGGGCGAGGCGACGCGCCCCCCGGCGTATGCCCCCAATGATTGATTGATTGATTTCTTTTCTTCGTGCTTTTGTTTCTCATATTCTTTTCTTCTGGTTTTCCTAATGCTTCTTTCTTTAGTATTTCTTCTACTTCTTCTTTTTTTGTTTGCCTTCCTCCTATTTCGTTATTTTTCTTCTTTCTTTTCTTCGTATTTTTTTGTGTCTCTAATTTTTTCTTCTGTTTCTCCCTATTCTATTTTCTGCATGTTAATCTTCTACTATTTCCTCCTTTTCATCTTTCTCATTCTTATTCTTTCTCTTCCTCTTCATATTATTGTTATTATTCTAATTCTTTCATTATCATTATCATCAATATCATCATTACAATTGTCATTATTATCACCATCATCATTAGTATCATTATTACTATCATTATCATTCCACTTCTTAACATCATTAATATTATCATCATTCTCCCTCACCTCCTAATACTATCATTTAACAAAATCATCTAATTATCCAGAGAAAGTGCTTTGTAATAATACATAATGAGTCTTTCTTTCGTACCTAAGATAAATAATGGAAATATTTATGTATGTTTATGTATGGATGTATGTATATGTAATGTTTCTGTCTGTATGTATGTATAATTATGTAATGTTTAAGTTTGTATGTATATTAGAAAAATAGGGAGGGAGAAACTGGTTCACAAATAGGGTGGTGAATGATTGGAATGGACTCAGTCGTCAGGTGGTCAATGCGGAGTCTATTGGGGTCTTTAAAAGGAGTCTGGATAAATTCATGGATGGGGAAGAGAGGTGGATGTAGGTAGAGTTAAGTAACAGGAACTACCTCGTGTAGGTCTCGCGGCCTCTTGTAGCTTCCTTATTTTCTTATGTTCTTATGTAATATATTTGTATGTATGTATAATTATGTAATGTTTATGTAGGTATGTATGTCACTAAAGGGAGACAAAATCATTATGTAGCAGACATCTCGCCTCTACATAATTAGTACAGCATCTAAGACTCCACAGAGAGAGAGAGAGAGAGAGAGAGAGAGGAGAGAGAGAGAGAGAGAGAGGGGAGAGAAGAGAGAGAGAGAGAGAGAGAGAGAGAGAGAGAGAGAGAGAGAGAGAGAGAGGAGAGAGAGAAGAGAGAGAGAGAGAGAGAGAGAGAGAAAAGAGAGAGAGAGAGAGAGAGAGAGAGATGAGAGAGGAGAGGAGAGAGAGAGAGGAGAGAGAGAGAGAGAGGAGAGAGAGGAGAGAGAGAGAGAGAGAGAGAGAGAGAGAGAGAGAGAGAGAGAGAGAGAGAGAGAGAGAAAAAAAAAAAGATAATAAAAAGAGAAAAAAAGAGAGAGATATTGATATTGATATATTGATATTGATATATTTATTTGGCATTACATAGACATCGTGGAGGTTAAAATTTGCACAGTACAAGAATGCCCGGGTCCATTGAGCAGTGCTGTTTAGAGGACCCATGGAGAATATTAGATTGTGAGCTGACAAAAAAAAAAAAAAATCTGTACTAAATACCCTAACACTTAAAGAAAACATGAAATATTACACAAGTATAAATAATAATGTCAGGCTATATAATAAAACCACTACCCTATGAAATACTAACACTAAACATTAGACCTACTATTTATACACATAAGACCGTTCATAAAAAAATATATACTTGAAAATGTAAATAAACATGCAAACATATATTTCGAACATAATACATAAACCCAATATTATCATAAATATTATATAAAAAAAAAAAAATATATAAAAAAAAAAAAAAAACTACAAATAATCGTAGAAACATATTTTTCTTTAATTTTGCTTTAAAGGAGTTTTTGGTGTCAGCAGATCTCAATTGTTGTGGAAGTTGGTGCCACAGATGCGTCCCTCTATACAAAATACATTGTTGTGCATGACTAGTCCGGAAACGAGGCATGAGGAGTTGGTTAGCATGTCTAGTATTTATATCAGGATTTTTTATTTGAAAGCCACTGTTGTTATAAAATATGACTAGAGAGTTATACACAAATAAGCAAGTTTGTAAAGTTATAATATCTTGAATCTTTAAAAATCTGTGTTCACTGAAAAATTTGTTTGTGTGATCGTAACGGCCAAGAAAGAAGATGGTTCTTAAGAAACTTTTTTTGCATAACGAAGAGACTATCTATTAAAGTTTTATTTGCCCCACCCCATAAAGATGCACAGTATAAAAGATGAGGGTAAACTATTGATAAATATATTTGTTTCAGGGTGTCAATGTTGCAGTGTTCACGAAGTTTGTACATTATACCTGTGGCCTTCGAGATTTTGGTTTTAATTACATCTATTTGTATTGTCCATTTAAGGTTATTGTCAATAACTACACCTAGAAATTTTGCTTTGTAATGCACAACATTCGACTTTTGTCAGCGTGACGGGGGTCACGTAGGCAAGGCACGGGTGGTTACCTCTAGTCAGCGTGTAACCACCTAGTTCTCCCTCCAAGTCTTGTTGAGACGCTCGTTACCACTCTCCCCACGCCGCCTCCTCTCCCCTACCCTATCCGAGGTGATGTCTAGGGTTAGTTTTGCTCACTTCAGCAGAGGCTCTTCGACTTCCACTGGGCACCGACCTCCCTCCTCCTCTCTCCTCGAGAGTGGCTAGAGAAGCACCTACCAAGGTTGAGTATTGTGTTATTTTTCACGGGTGGTGATTGCTTTGCTTCATTTCCTCCAGTTAGGTTATTCTTATATTTTGTGTATTTGTATATGTCAAAAGTCTGTGTTTTGGGTATTATGTTAAAGTTATTGGTTATGGGATTGTTCTAGATATTACTAATGCTGGCTCCTTTTGTTATTGTGTTATATGTAAATTAAAGTAATTTGTAAGATTACCTGCCCCTTTGCTATATTCCCTCACCTCGAACCTGGGTAAATTTCCTTCAAAAGCTATACGATCATCTGTGTTTTGTAAAGTGTCAGCTTGCCACCACTTTGGGGCAACTTTGCATCTGTGGTTTGTGACATTTTAATGGTGCCGTGACCAGGATAAGTAGTTATCGTGAAAGGTCAATTACTTACACCCCCCCCTTAATTTGCACTACTTACCTTTTACAGCCAGTGTTTTGTTTTGAGTGATAAAATTTTCGTGTTTAGCTATTATTGTGTTGTGTTTAGGGACTTTTATTGGCATCTATTGATATTTTGTGTGGATTTTAGTGTTTTGTGCTCAGCCTCCAGTTTTTTCTGAATCTTGTGCTTTTTGGAAAGAGTGTCTATAGGACTATATACATAGGCAGTAGTGTAGTAGTCTTATCTCATAGCGTTGTTTATATCCGGATCTTTTTTGCTTTTATGCCGTACGAACGACCGCGTCGTTTTATCCGGATCTTTTTTGTATATGCCGTACGAACTACGCTATCTATTCAATCAATAGCTCGTTTCTGGATCTAATTGTCATGCCATGCGAACGATGTTATTGACTCATAAACTCTGTGCCCTTCATTTTCTCAAGTATCCATACGATTCGCCAAGAACTATCATTTATTCTAGTGAGTTTCTAAAAACAAGTATCTCAAGTATCTTATCAAGTATCCTATGACTCTTATCAAGTGTCCTTTGAGTCACTCTAGCCTCACAAACTCGCTAATGGTTCTGCGATCGTATCCGTAGGCAACAGCCGTTGCTGATCACTGCCAACCTTTTCATTGTTTATTTTTTTCTCAAGTTGGATAAGCTCTTTACTATTCAACATGTCTGAGTTTGATTTAGAAGCTTTTAGTCATGACCCTAAAGTAGAAGCTCTGACAAACTTACGCAAACAGGATTGGATATCCGTTGCATCCAATTATAAAATACCATTCAATCCCAGGGCTAGAAAAGAAGTAATAAAGAACGTAGTGGTTGAAGGATTAGTAAACTTAGAAGTTCTTCCCCCAGACGCAATAGATGCTTTGACGCCTTGCACCTCTTCTGGGGATCAAACTCCCAAAAGTTCGCTTCTTTCCCAATTTGACCTTCAGATGACTCTTCCTGAGGTGGAAAAGGAAACTCCTGCTAAGGAGACACTAGCCCCTAGGGAAGCATTCATTGAACCACGTACTCCACAGCAGTACAAATTCGATTATGACATACAACTAAAGCGTCTGGAGATGGAAGACAGACAAGCTCAAGTAAAATTTGAGATGGAGGAGAGACTAGCTAAACAAAAACTAGAGATGGAGGAGAAACTTCAAGACAGACATTTTAAACAACAATTAGAGATGGATAGAGAAGTAAGACTCCGCGAAGTTGAAATAAAAGAAGTACAGGCGAAACAAGATCTTGAAATGAAAGGAAAAGAATTACAAATGCAGGAAAGCCAGCATAAGGCAAAAATCAAGTTCAAACCCTCTGAAGCAACTATTCTCCTCCCGCTTTTTGATGAGAGGGACGTAGATGGTTATTTTCGCTCTTTTGAAAGTCTTGCTAGGGTGAATGACTGGCCTGAAGGTCAGTGGCTCACTATCTTGTTCCCAAAACCCACTGGCCTTCATACACTCCATGAAGACCAAGAACCAACGCATCCTCAGATGGGCCCTCCAAATTCAACCCTACAACTTGACGGTTCAACACATCAAGGGGGTGGATAACGTCCTTGCGGACTCCCTCTCCCGTGCTCCCATCTAGAACCGTGAGGGTATGGGACCCCTCGCCTCACCGCTCCTGGACTCTTCTTACCTCCTTCATCAGCCTTACGGAGGTCTTTGGCGGTGGGGTGTAATGCACAACATTCGACTTTTGTCAGCGTGACGGGGGTCACGTAGGCAAGGCACAGGTGGTTACCTCTAGTCAGCGTGTAACCACCTAGTTCTCCCTCCAAGTCTTGTTGAGACGCTCGTTACCACTCTCCCCACGCCGCCTCCTCTCCCCTACCCTATCCGAGGTGATGTCTAGGGTTAGTTTTGCTCACTTCAGCAGAGGCTCTTCGACTTCCACTGGGCACCGACCTCCCTCCTCCTCTCTCCTCGAGAGTGGCTAGAGAAGCACCTACCAAGGTTGAGTATTGTGTTATTTTTCACGGGTGGTGATTGCTTTGCTTCATTTCCTCCAGTTAGGTTATTCTTATATTTTGTGTATTTGTATATGTCAAAAGTCTGTGTTTTGAGTATTATGTTAAAGTTATTGGTTATGGGATTGTTCTAGATATTACTAATGCTGGCTCCTTTTGTTATTGTGTTATATGTAAATTAAAGTAATTTGTAAGATTACCTGCCCCTTTGCTATATTCCCTCACCTCGAACCTGGGTAAATTTCCTTCAAAAGCTATACGATCATCTGTGTTTTGTAAAGTGTCAGCTTGCCACCACTTTGGGGCAACTTTGCATCTGTGGTTTGTGACAGCTTCCTTAACAGAATTTAATGTCTGATTGCCGAACTTAATGATAATGTCATGCTGTTGCATCATATTGGAACAAGAAACTAAAAAATGAGTCTTTTTGAGGTTAAGAGTTAATTTGTTACTTTGAATCCAGTGTAGTACATGTGTGAGTTCAGTGTTAGATGTGTCAGCTATATTATTAAGATTACTGCCTTGAATATACAAGTTGGTGGCATCTGCATACAGAAGGAAATTGAGTACATTACTACAGCGTGTTAGGTCATTGATATATATTAAAAACAAAATAGGACCTAATATAGATCCCTGAGGGACTCCAGACAGTATTCGTTTTAGTGACGATGATGAATTGTTGTAAACAGTATACTGTTTTCTGTGACTCAGGTAGCTCTCGAACCATTTGTAGGCTTGTCCACGCACACCATAATATTCTAATTTTTGCAGAAGTATGTGATGCGAGATCGTATCAAAGGCCTTTGACAAGTCACAAAACACCGTAACATGATATCATTTTGAGTCTATTGCATTGTAAATGTGTTGACAAAGATTTTGAATGGCAAGTTCTGTTGAAAATTTTGGTCTAAATCCAAACTGGGACTCTGATAGCAATGAATGTTGAGTGAGGTAACTCATTAGTCTTGTTATCATAATTTTCTCAAAAACTTGACTGAACACTGATAACACTGCCACGGGTCTATAATCGGTGGCAGAGTGATTATCACCTTTTTTGAATATCGGCACTACTCTGGCAATCTGTAATGTGTGTGCAAATATGCCATCTGTACAAGATTTATTTATTATATAACTTAATTGAGGTGATATTTCATAACTGCGAGAGAGAGAGAGAGAGGAGAGAGAGAGAGAGAGAGAGAGAGAGAGAGAGAGAGAAATACCTTCACACGACCCTATCTCTTTTATTCTTCTTCTTTATCTCCCCCTGACTTCCATCTTCTCTTTCCTACCCTCTCATTTGTTCTGTTGACTCTCTCTCCTCTCTCTCTCTCTCTCTCTCTCTCTCTCTCTCTCTCTCTCTCTCTCTCTCTCTCTCTCTCTCTCTCTCTCTCTCTCTCTCTCTCTCTCTCTCTCTCTCTCTCTCTCTCTCCATTTATAGCCTATTAAAACAAGTAAAAAAAGGTCTCTTGCTTATATAATCTTGATGCCGTCGTGTTATTTTCTCTTTTTTTCTTTCTCACTTGTCATTGATCTCTTTCCTATCCTCTTCCTTTCGTATCAAATCCACTCATCCTCTCTCTCTCTCTCTCTCTCTCTCTCTCTCTCTCTCTCTCTCTCTCTCTCTCTCTCTCTCTCTCTCTCTCTCTCTCTCTCTCTGTGTCACATCCTCATGTCATGTCTCCTCCTAGGTTAGGTTTAATTTTTTTTTTTTTGCCAATGAAATTATTAGTCCTAGAGGAGACATTAATAAGTTAACAACAAGCAAACGTTAAGCTTGAGGTGTTTTACCTATTGATATAATAGGCATCTCAAAAAAGGGGTACACCTTTGATTTTCAGGAAAAATCATATTTTCTTAAATAACTCGAAACCTATGAAGTTTACAGGAAATTTCTGGGATAGAGTAAAGATAAAGCTTCAGCAGGCCTTGCGGATGAGCCATACCAAAATTAATTTGAAGTTTAAATAACGGAGAAAATTGTATTGGTGTATTTTTGACATACTATTAAATACCTTAATGTCTGCAAGAGATAATTGACTCTTGTTTATGGCATTGTATAGAACACATCAACCTTAACAACCTTGCTTCTATTCATTTTTACTCTAGGCCTAATAGTTACGGAGTAAAATGATTTTATAAGGAAACAGGGTGAAATATATCTGATATTAATACCCAATTTAATAATCCCTATTAAGAGTATATATAATTAGAGGGGTAGGATATTATATACCCTTATTAGGGGTACAATAATATACCCCTAATAATCTCCTAGGAATACTTTAATTGATTTTTAGTGACTTTAAGCAATATTTTATAGATATGACCTGTTTAGTATCCTTGTCGACTAACTAATTTGGTATATTCAGCTACTTTTCGTAATTCTATGGTTCGACAAGACAATTTCTTACAGCAAAGGAAAGATCTGGGCTTGAAGGGGTTAAATTATAAAATGGGTTAATAATACTGCATTACATCAAAACTACCTAACTACTCATCGTCCTTGAATAACCAAAAGAGAGAAAGATAAAGAGGAAAGTCAAAACCACACCTAGACTTCACGCAACGTAACTTTAACCTTCAAAATACACGCGACAGAGAATCACCTTTACATCTCTACCGCCTATTATTTCCTCCTTCAGGACCTCCTTTCGGCACCTATAAATCAATCCCTGTCTCCCTTCATGCATCAACCCCTGTCAACCTCTCTCCCCTGTTTTACCCCTGTTTCTCCCCTCCTTCCCTGCCTTCTTCAGCTTTCCGTCACCTATCAATCCCTCCCTGTCTCCCTGTATACATCAACCCCTGTCATCTCCTCTACATCCCTGTTTTACCCCTGTTTCTCCTCTATATCCCCTGTTTTACCCCTGTTTCTCCTCTATATCCCCAGTTTTACCCCTGTTTCTCCTCTATATCCCCAGTTTTACCCTGTTTCTCCTCTATATCCCCTGTTTTACCCCTGTTTCTCCTCTATATCCCCTGTTTTACCCCTGCTTCTCCTCTATATCCCCTGTTCAACCCCTGTTTCTCCTCTATATCCCCTGTTTTACCCCTGTTTCTCCTCTACATCCCCTGTTTTACCCCTGTTTCTCCTCTACATCCCCTGTTCAACCCCTGTTTCTCCTCTATATCCCCTGTTTTACCCCTGTTTCTCCTCTATATCCCCTGTTTTACCCCTGTTTCTCCTCTATATCCCCTGTTTTACCCCTGTTTCTCCTCTACATCCCCTGTTTTACCCCTGTTTCTCCTCTAAATCCCCTGTTCAACCCCTGTTTCTCCTCTATATCCCTGTTTTACCCCTGTTTCTCCTCTATATCCCTGTTTTACCCTGTTTCTCCTCTATATCCCCTGTTTTACCCCTGTTTCTCCTCTATATCCCTGTTTTACCCCTGTTTCTCCTCTATATCCCCTGTTTTACCCCTGTTTCTCCTCTACATCCCCTGTTTACCCTGTTTCTCCTCTATATCCCTGTTTTACCCTGTTTCTCCTCTATATCCCTGTTTTACCCGTGTTTCTCCTCTACATCCCTGTTTTACCCTGTTTCTCCTCTATATCCCCTGTTTTACCCCTGTTTCTCCTCTATATCCCCTGTTTTACCCCTGTTTCTCCTCTATATCCCCTGTTTTACCCCTGTTTCTCCTCTACATTCCCTGTTTTACCCTTGTTTCTCCTCTATATCCCCTGTTTTACCCCTGTTTCTCCTCTATATCCCCTGTTTACCCCTGTTTCTCCTCTATATCCCCTGTTTTACCCCTGTTTCTCCTCTACATCCCTGTTTTACCCCTGTTTCTCCTCTATATCCCCTGTTTTACCCCTGTTTCTCCCTATATCCCCTGTTTTACCCGTGTTTCTCCTCTATATCCCTGTTTTACCCCTGTTTCTCCTCTATATCCCCTGTTTTACCCCTGTTTCTCCTCTATATCCCCTGTTTTACCCCTGTTTCTCCTCTACATCCCCTGTTTTACCCTGTTTCTCCTCTTCTTCCCTGTTTTACCCCTGTTTCTCCTCTATATCCCCTGTTTTACCCGTTCTCCTCTATATCCCCTGTTTTACCCCTGTTTCTCCTCTATATCCCCTGTTTTACCCCTGTTTCTCTCTATATCCCCTGTTTACCCCTTTCTCCTCTACATCCCCTGTTTTACCCCTGTTTCTCCTCTATATCCCCTGTTTTACCCCTGTTTCTCCTCTATATCCCTTGTTTTACCCCTGTTTCTCCTCTGCTTCCCTGTTCAACCCCTGTCATCTCCTCTACATCCCCTGTTTTACCCCTGTTTCTCCTCTATATCCCCTGTTTTACCCCTGTTTCTCCTCCATATCCCCTGTTTTATCCCTGTTTCTCCTCTATATCCCCTGTTTTACCCCTGTTTCTCCTCTACATCCCCTGTTTTACCCTGTTTCTCCTCTATATCCCCTGTTTTACCCCTGTTTCTCCTCTGCTTCCCTGTTCAACCCCTGTCATCTCCTCTACATCCCCTGTTTTACCCCTGTTTCTCCTCTACATCACCTGTTTTATCCCTGTTTCTCCTCTATATCCCCTGTTTTACCCCTGTTTCTCCTCTACATCCCCTGTTTTACCCCTGTTTCTCCTCTACATCCCTGTTTTATCCCTGTTTCTCCTCTACATCCCCTGTTTTACCCCTGTTTCTCCTCTATATCCCCTGTTTTACCCCTGTTTCTCCTCTATATCCCCTGTTTTACCCCTGTTTCTCCTCTATATCCCCTGTTTTACCCCTGTTTCTCCTCTACATCCCCTGTTTTACCCCTGTTTCTCCTCTATATCCCCTGTTTTATTCCTGTCATCTCCTCTACATCCCCTGTTTTACCCCTGTTTCTCCTCTATATCCCTGTTTTACCCCTGTTTCTCCTCTATATCCCCTGTTTTACCCCTGTTTCTCCTCTATATCCCCTGTTTTACCCTGTTTTCTCCTCTATATCCCCTGTTTTACTCCTGTTTCTCCTCTATATCCCCTGTTTTACCCTGTTTCTCCTCTATATCCCTTGTTTTACCCCTGTTTCTCCTCTATATCTCCTGTTTTACCCCTGTTTCTCCTCTACATCCCCTGTTTTACCCCTGTTTCTCCTCTATATCCCCTGTTTTACCCCTGTTTCTCCTCTATATCCCCTGTTTTACCCCTGTTTCTCCTCTTTATCCCCTGTTTTACCCCTGTTTCTCCTTTTTATCCCCTGTTTTACCCTGTTTCTCCTCTATATCCCCTGTTTTACCCCTGTTCTCCTCTATATCCCCTGTTTTACCCTGTTTCTCCTCTATATCCCCTGTTTTACCCCTGTTTCTCCTCTATATCCCCTGTTTTACCCCTGTTTCTCCTCTATATCCCCTGTTTTACCCTGTTTCTCCTCTATATCCCCTGTTTTTACCCTGTTTCTCCTCTTTATCCCCTGTTTTACCCTGTTTCTCCTCTTTATCCCCTGTTTTACCCCTGTCATCTCCTCTACATCCCCTGTTTTACCCTGTTTCTCCTCTATATCCCCTGCTTTACCCCTGTTTCTCCTCTTCTTCCCTGTTTACCCCTGTTTCTCCTCTATATCCCCTGTTTTACCCCTGTTTCTCCTCTATATCCCCTGTTTTACCCCTGTTTCTCCTCTTTATCCCCTGTTTTACCCTGTTTCTCCTCTATATCCCTGTTTTACCCCTGTTTCTCCTCTTTATCCCCTGTTTTACCCCTGTTTCTCCTCTATATCCCCTGTTTTACCCCTGTTTCTCCTCTATATCCCTGTTTTACCCCTGTTTCTCCTCTACATCCCCTGTTTTACCCCTGTTTCTCTCTATAACCCCTGTTTACCCCTGTTTCTCCTCTATATCCCCTGTTTTACCCCTGTTTCTCCTCTACATCCCCTGTTTTACCCCTGTTTCTCCTCTATATCCCCTGTTTTACCCTGTTTCTCCTCTATATCCCCTGTTTTACCCCTGTTTCTCCTCTATATCCCCTGTTTTACCCCTGTTTCTCCTCTTTATCCCCTGTTTTACCCCTGTTTCTCCTCTTTATCCCCTGTTTTACCCTGTCATCTCCTCTACATCCCCTGTTTTACCCCTGTTTCTCCTCTATATCCCTGCTTTACCCCTGTTTCTCCTCTTCTTCCTGTTTTACCCTGTTTCTCCTCTATATCCCCTGTTTTACCCCGTTTCTCCTCTATATCCCCTGTTTTACCCCTGTTTCTCCTCTTTATCCCCTGTTTTACCCCAGTTTCTCCTCTATATCCCCTGTTTTACCCCTGTTTCTCCTCTTTATCCCTGTTTTACCCTGTTTCTCCTCTATATCCCCTGTTTTACCCCTGTTTCTCCTCTATATCCCCTGTTTTACCCCTGTTTCTCCTCTACATCCCCTGTTTACCCCTGTTTCTCCTCTATAACCCCTGTTTACCCCTGTTTCTCCTCTATATCCCCTGTTTTACCCCTGTTTCTCCTCTACATCCCCTGTTTTACCACTGTTTCTCCTCTATATCCCGTTTTACCCCTGTTTCTCCCCTATATAACCCCTATTTACCCCTGTTTCTCCTCTATATCCCCTGTTTTACCCCTGTTTCTCCTCTATATCCCCTGTTTTACCCCTGTTTCTCCTCTATATCCCCTGTTTACCCCTGTTTCTCCCCTCCTTCCCACCCTCAGTCAGCCCTACATCCTGCAATAGCTCAGTTCCCGTTCAGGTGTACAGTACGTGGTAAACACAGTGACTCGACCATGACTTGGAAACTTTCTCGTCACAATATAGGACGCGTGAAGGTTAGTTGTGTTGCCTCGAGCGTGTTGTGTTACGTGAGAGAGAGAGAGAGAGAGAAAGAGAGAACAAAAGAAAGAATGTGATGAATAAATAAAGAAATATATCAGTAGCTATACATTACAAAACAACATCCACTCTATACAACGAAAGATAGAAGACATGAACTCCATTATTACTGTCATTGCCTCTTTGTCAACAGTTGCCATACGCACACTGTAAACATTCCTTCAATAAGAGTAATGTGAGAAACTTTATACAACACTGCCTTTTCATGACAAACCTAATACATTCACATACTGTACATGCCTCATCAAACAATACAATACAAACATCCAATACATACCTAATACCTTCACGTGCTGCATGACACACATACACACACACACACACACACACACACACACACACACACACACACACACACACACACACACACACACACACACACACACACACACACACACTCACAGAGACGTGTCCCACATCTCTCTGTTATTCTGACAAAGACACTTCATTGTTGTTACTCATAGCATCCTTGCCATTTGCACTAGCCACAACTATTAGTCATAATAGTGCTGTACTTATATCATCATTAGTCCATTAATTTGTATACCGCGATCAGACTTCTCCTGGAACAAAGTCTTTTTTCACAATTGTTAATTGTGAATAAAAGTATTGAATCTGAATCATAATCTCTCTCTCTCTCTCTCTCTCTCTCTCTCTCTTTCTCTCTCCAAAACGCAGTGCTCATTTTCAGTGACGTAACTAGGTATCTATCAATGGCGTGTAGGGTCTTTGGTAGTGGAAAGGGCGGAAAAATACTGAACCAGTGTTAGCGCGGTAGGTGATAGTGTGCCTCGCAGCCTCAGTGTGGTGAAGGCAGTCGGTGCGTGGACACGAGAAGGAGCAGCAGCAGTTTCTCTCTGCCTGAGTCAAGCACAGGCGGTTATTACGTAGAACACACCCTCGGTTGCAGGTAAGATGGTGTGGAGGTGCTAGAGTGATGAGATAACTTGAATATTGTTGTTGTATATTGTTACTAGCCGCAAAGCCGCCCTCCGGGCGGACTTTTTGGCTAGCTCCTGCGGAGGGCTATTAGTGGTGGGCCTTTGGCCCACCACCTGTGTTTGGTGGGCCTTCGGCCCACCAAACACTGACTCTCCAGATAGCCCCTTCTAACTTTCCTGAAATCACGGATGTAGAAATGTATGTATTCCCCCCACCCATTCACTCACCCATTACCCATCACCCCCCACCCATTTATTCACCCATTACCCATCACCCCCCACCCATTCACTCACTCATTACCCATCACCCCCCACCTATTCCCTCACCCATCACCCATCATCCCCAACCCATCACCCCCCACCCATTCACTCACCCATCACCCCACACCCATCACCCCACCCATTCACTCACCCATTACCCATCACCTTACATCAAGGTTTCCTCAATTCTCACAACCCACTTTTTTTCACAATTATCGCTAATAGGCTGCTAAAAAAAAAAAAAAAAAAAAAGTGATCGGATCATCTCATAATTGGGCTTAAAACCTTCCCCTGGTCAACCCGGTTCCAAAAATGTGCCATATCAGGTGATTGCGCCACGGGGGGCGGAACCTATACCAGACACACACACACACACACACCACACAGACACACACTTTCGCTTATATTTACCATTACCCATCACCCCCCACCTATTCCCTCACCCATCACCCATCACCCCCAACCCATCACCCCCCACCCATTCACTCACCCATCACCCCACACCCATTACCCATCACCCCACCCATTCACTCACCCATTACCCATCACCCTACATCAAGGTTTCCTCAATTCTCGCAACCCACTTTTTTTTTCTCACAATTATCGCTAATAGGCTGCTAAAAAAAAAAAAAAAAAATGATCGGATCATCTCATAATTGGGCTTAAAACCTTCCCCTGGTCAACCCGGTTCCAAAAATGTGCCATATGAGTTGATTGCGCCACGGGGGGCGGAACCTATACCAGACACACACACACACACACACACACACACACACACACACACACACACACACACACACACACACACACACACACACACACACACACACACACACACACACACAGACCAGACAGAGAGACACACTTTTGCTTAATTATTATAGATTACCCATCACCCCCACCCATTCACTCACCCATCACCTCACACCCATTACCCATCACCCCACCCATTCACTCACCCATTACCCATCACCCTACATCAAGGCTTCCTCAATTCTCGCAACCTACTTTTGTTTTCACAATTCTCGCTAATAGGCTGCTAAAAAAAATAAAAAAATAAAAATGATCGGATCATCTCATAAGTGGGCTTATGACCTTCCCCTGGTCAACCTGATTCCAAAAATGTGCCATATGAGGTGTTTGCGCCACGGGGGGCGGAACCTATACCACACACACACACACACACACACACACACAGACAGACACACTTTCGCTTTTATTAATATAGATTATTATGAGTTAGGGACCCAAGCCTGTGAAGAACGGGTACTTAGTAGATATTTATACAGGGTTTAAGGTTGTGATGTGACTGAGAGATCTGAGAGAGGGCGGACAAGTTCAGAAGCCCTTTTACTACCACCAACTAAACACTTGTAAATACAAGAGAGCTGAAAGTCAACTTTGATATCCTTGTCCTGTGTGAGGTCGGGGTAAAGTGATATCGTGAGGCAAGGGATATGAACTCCTTGACACCTGCCCTGTGGCTGTGGGAGCTTCACAAAGGGAGATAAGACATCCCTTGATATTGGAATGCAAGGCCGAGAGAGAAGTCCTTTAGTCCTTTAGCCTTGTTGGAATGTAAAGGCGGCGCCGTTGTTATGGTGGTGGCGAGCGGTAGATAAACTTTAGCGGAGTCGGCGATCATAACACCACGCCCAATAGTGACTCCTGTAGCAAAGATATAGAACAGGTGACAGTGGCAACATCGTAATAAATGGGGCCTCGTTATCTGGCAGCAACCAGGCTCATAGAGTACTTCTATAGAGTACTATGACCCTGGCAGCAACAACGCCCTTTATGCAACGCCATTTCTCCTCCTCTCCTCCTCCTCCCACAGACCACCACCACCATGTCCTTAGCCAGCGGCCACGAGGTGAAGCGCCTGGAGGGGGAGGAGCTACAACGGCAGGAGAAGGACTTTCAAGGCTACACCGAGGGAATGATTCGCCTCATGCCTGGCAGGTGGCTCTTTCCGTCCACCTTCGAGCAATTCGCCGACAGGTACTACAAATTTGAGGTAAGTGAGTCTCGTTGTCTTCTTAAGTGTGTAGATAAACAGATGACACTTTTTCCTTGTCCTCTTTTAAACTCTAAATAACAGGAAAAATAGTCTGAAATTGTTTTTTAAGCTCTAAATAACGAAATATAGTCTTAAATTGTTTTTTAGCTCTAAGTAACGAAAAAGTCTGAAATAGTTTTTTAGCTCTAAATAACGAAAAAGTCTGAAAGTTTTTTAGCTCTAAATAACGAGAAATGGTCTGAAATTGTTTTTTAGCTCCAAATAACGAAAAAGTCTTAAATTGTTTTTAAGCTCTAAATAACGAGAAATAGTTTTAAATTGTTTTTTAGCTCTAAATAACGAAAAAGTCTGAAATTGTTTTTTAGCTCTAAATAACGAAAAAGTCTGAAATAGTTTTTTAGCTCTAAATAACGAAAAAGTCTGAAATAGTTTTTTAGCTCTAAATAACGAAAAAGTCTGAAATTGTTTTTTAGCTCTAAATAACGAAAAAGTCTGAAATTGTTTTTTAGCTCTAAATAACGAAAAAGTCTGAAATTGTTTTTTAGCTCTAAATAACGAAAAAGTCTGAAATTGTTTTTTAGCTCTAAATAACGAAAAAGTCTGAAATTGTTTTTTAGCTCTAAATAACGAAAAAGTCTGAAATTGTTTTTTAGCTCTAAATAACGAAAAAGTCTGAAATTGTTTTTTAGCTCTAAATAACGAGAAATAGTCTTAAATTGTTTTTTAGCTCTAAATAACGAGAAATAGTCTGAAATTGTTTTTTAGCTCTAAATAACGAGAAATGGTCTGAAATTGTTTTTTAAGCTCTAAATAACGAGAAATAGTCTTAAATTGTTTTTTAGCTCTAAATAACGAAATATAGTCTGAAATGTTTTTTAGCTCCAAATAACGAAATATAGTCTTAAATTGTTTTTTAGCTCTAAATAACGAAATATAGTCTGAAATGTTTTTTATGCCCTAATAACATGAGAAATAGTCTGAAATTGTCTATTCCTCCCCCCGTGCCCTTTCTCGTGACAGATGAAGGCCAGTGACGTTGCGATCCTGACGTACCCGAAGTGTGGTACCACGTGGCTTCAGGAGATCGTGTGGACCATGAGGAACAACCCTAACCTGGACAACCCCATGGCGGCCCTGCCCATCAACGCTAAAGTGCCCTTCCTCGAGTGAGTCCACCACCCCATCACGCATAAGCATAGCACACCAAATGGCTATATAGTTTTACATAACATTTCCCCCACTCACATAAAAGGTGGGATTAGTAATATATAGACAGATAAGTATACGGTTAGCATACAATCCCACTTAGTACGAGCGAGGGTTTGGAGTCCCGAGAGCGAGGGTTTGGAGTCCCGAGAGCGAGGGATTGGAGTCCCGAGAGCGAGGGTTTGGAGTCCCGAGAGCGAGGGTTTGGAGTCCCGAGAGCGAGGGTTTGGAGTCCCGAGAGCGAGGGTTTGGAGTCCCGAGAGCGAGGGTTTGGAGTCCCGAGAGCGAGGGTTTGGAGTCCGAGAGCGAGGGTTTGGAGTCCGAGAGCGAGGGTTTGGCGTCCGAGGGTTTAGAGTCCCGAGAGCGAGGGTCTGGAGTCCCGAGAGCGAGGGTCTGGAGTCCCGAGAGCGAGGGTCTGGAGTCCCGAGAGCGAGGGTTTGGAGTCCCGAGAGCGAGGGTTTGGAGTCCCGAGAGCGAGGGTTTGGAGTCCCGAGAGCGAGGGTTTGGAGTCCCGAGAGCGAGGGTTTGGAGTCGCGAGGTTTGGAGTCCCGAGAGCGAGGGTTTGGAGTCCCGAGAGCGAGGGTTTGGAGTCCCGAGAGCGAGGGTTTGGAGTCCCGAGAGCGAGGGTTTGGAGTCCCGAGAGCGAGGGTTTGGAGTCCCGAGAACGAGGGTTTGGAGTCCCGAGAACGAGGGTTTGGAGTCCCGAGAACGAGGGTTTGGAGTCCCGAGAGCGAGGGTTTGGAGTCCCGAGAGCGAGGGTTTGGAGTCCCGAGAGCGAGGGCTTGGAGTCCCGAGAGCGAGGGTTTGGAGTCCGAGGGTTTGGAGTCCCGAGAGCGAGGGTTTGGAGTCCGAGGGTTTGGAGTCCCGAGAGCGAGGGTTTGGAGTCCGAGGGTTTGGAGTCCCGAGAGCGAGGGTTTGGAGTCCCGAGAGAGAGGGTTTGAGGGCTAAATTTCACACTCGGTAGCTATTGAAGGCAAGGCAAGAGCTCAAGGCTACGGCATCTGCTCCATCATTCTTTATGAGTCATCAACTTTCTAGGCTTAAGTTTCACCCTCAGATAAAGTACAAGGCCGCGAGATTACTATACTTTACACGTAACAATGGGATCCCGAGGGTGTGGGCCGTGTGGCATTCATTGTGGCATCCTCTCCTGTTTGTTAAGGGTTCGGATAATGCTACAAGGTTTGGGTATGGGACAGATCCTCACATTGGAGTCACAGGGCCGGTTTAGTCACTGATAGGAAAGTTTTTAATACCAGTAACCAAAAAGTACACTGTCATAAATGTAACATTAAGAAAAAAACTGTTTAACCTTAAAATGTTCTCCCTTTCCTTTGAGTGTATATACTTTTCTTTAGCCCACAATCAACACAAGTTCAATATTCATATGTACTGTATCCCTTATTAATACTATACTCGCCGCACGTTAAGTTGGCGAAAATGGGGCCCATTTACTCCCCCATTCCGAACGCACGGGATTGGCTGAAGTGTTGGGTGAGAATGCCTTACTCCAAGTTCTGCCCTAAAGCCCCAACACCCAACACCTCAGCCAATCCCGTGCGTTCGGAAGGGGGGAGTGAGGGGGCCCCATTTTCGCCAACTAAAGTGCAGCGAGTGGGTTTTTTTTAATAGTAGTCATCCCTTACACTTCTCTCTCTCTAGGATGGACCCGCTACTCAAGAGCAAGAACATTCCCCCCTTCGGCCCGGATCACCCACTCCTGCAGGGGTTCAAGAAGGCCTGCCCGGACGTGACCCCAAAGACGGTGTGTTCCTGCAGATGACCGAGTGTGCGCCTTCCCCAAGGAGCTTCAAATCCCACCTCCCTCTCTCCCTGCTGCCCTCCAACCTCCTCGCCACTACCAAGGTAACACTAACGCTGACAAGGAACTAGAAAGGCTATCTAAGAACATAAGAAAATAAGGAAGCTACAAGAGGCCGTGAGGCCTACACGTGGTAGTTCCTGTTACCTAACACTACCTACATCCACCTTTCATCCCCATCCATGAACGTATCTAGCCCCCTTTTAAAGCTCTCTAATGACTCCACACTAACTACCTGTCTACTGAGTCCATTCCAATCATTCACCACCCTATTTGTGAACCAGTTTTTCCCTATTTCTTTTTTAAATTACGCTTTTCCAGCTTGAATCCGTTACTTGTTCTACCCTGGTTAATAGCCGTTTTTTCTAGCTTTTTATTCACCCCTTTATAGCTCCACGCAGAACTTACTCGAAAACACAATACGAAACCATACGATAAAAAGTAAGTTATTCGTCGATGCCACATAAAAATTGGTATTAATAAGTATTTAAGTATAAAATATATGATAAACTATTGCGGTCTTACCTTACGTGTTAGACTTCTTCCCCAAGCCATGAAGTCAGGTCTGTAGTTTCCACACCTCGCGCACTCCTGGAAAATCACAGACGACACATTTATATACAGTTAAGAACATAATATATTACAAAGAAAGCCAAAGTCACACCATCTGGCAAGTCATCATACTCATTTATTGTACACACATGTTACGCTCTCTAGATAAACGCTGGTACAAGTGGTAAAAGTGTTATGATTCATGAGTAATCAGCTACAAGCTAACTACAGCTGAAGTTTTCGTACAGTCTCAGAAATGGGGGGTACATTAAGGGTAGAATTGTAACATCGCACCATCACTACCCTTTTTAAACCCTATGTCCAGGCTGGAGGGTAGATGCTGCCGATTATACCCTTCATCTACCCTTTATCTACCCTTTTTAGACGAGAGGGTTGAAAAGGGTATATTTGCGTCGATCCGAAAGGGTATATTTGTAAGGGTAGAAAAAGGGTAGCAGTATTTCATCACTACAAACACCCTTTTCCTATCCTTTTTTTCTGAGTGTACTGTTGATTGTCCCTCATGATATGTTACTATGATCCTCACGAGTTAAAGTTACGAATTTAGTTCAATTTCTTTAAAAAAAAAAAAAATGCAGTTATGTATAGAGCTATGGATCTGAAAATGAGCTAGAATTATTTCGGCATTTGCATATTTTCAGACATAAAAAAAATCATGACAATCCACTGATAATTAAGAAATGGTGTGACGCTCCTCTTAAGCCTATAGCGCTTGTAGGCTATTTCAAAGTAACTAAGAACTATCTTAGTTACTCCGGGCTATTTCTTAATCAACCTGGAGGGACGTGATGGTTTAGTTACTCTGGGCTATTTCTTAATCAACCTGGAGGGACGTGATGGTTTAGTTACTCTGGGCTATTTCTTAATCAACCTGGAGGGACGTGATGGTTTAGTTACTCTGGGCTATTTCTTAATCAACCTGGAGGGACGTGATGGTTTAGTTACTCCGGGCTATTTCTTAATCAATCTGGAGGGACGTGATGGTTTAGTTACTTTGGGCTATTTCTTAATCAACCTGGAGGGACGTGATGGTTTAGTTACTCTGGGCTATTTCTTAATCAACCTGGAGGGACGTGATGGTTTAGTTACTCTGGGCTATTTCTTAATCAACTGGAGGGACGTGATGGTTTAGTTACTCTGGGCTATTTCTTAATCAACCTGGAGGGACGTGATGGTTTAGTTACTCTGGGCTATTTCTTAATCAACCTGGAGGGACGTGATGGTTTAGTTACTCTGGGCTATTTCTTAATCAATCTGGAGGGACGTGATGGTTTAGTTACTCCGGGCTATTTCTTAATCAATCTGGAGGGACGTGATGGTTTAGTTACTCCGGGCTATTTCTTAATCAATCTGGAGGGACGTGATGGTTTAGTTACTCTGGGCTATTTCTTAATCAACCTGGAGGGACGTGATGGTTTAGTTACTCTGGGCTATTTCTTAATCAACCTAGAGGGACGTGATGGTTTAGTTACTCGGGGCTATTTCTTAATCAACCTGGAGGGACGTGATGGTTTAGTTACTCTGGGCTATTTCTTAATCAACCTGGAGGGACGTGATGGTTTAGTTACTCTGGGCTATTTCTTAATCAATCTGGAGGGACGTGATGGTTTAGTTACTCTGGGCTATTTCTTAATCAACCTGGAGGGACGTGATGGTTTAGTTACTCTGGGCTATTTCTTAATCAATCTGGAGGGACGTGATGGTTTAGTTACTCTGGGCTATTTCTTAATCAATCTGGAGGGACGTGATGGTTTAGTTACTCTGGGCTATTTCTTAATCAACCTGGAGGGACGTGATGGTTTAGTTACTCTGGGCTATTTCTTAATCAATCTGGAGGGACGTGATGGTTGGCGCAGGCTGGATTTTTATAGTAGATATATAACTTTGAGGGAAATGTAGAGTTGAAATATACTAAAAAAAAAAAAACATCTGTCTGAGCCTCGTATATAATAATTGAGGTAATGATGATGATAATAATAATAATAATAATAAATGATAATTGTGTATATTCATTAGTAAGATATGTATAAAGCTATGCTATGATATAGAAAATACAACCTACTTTTGATATACAATAGTGCATAGTAATTTTCATCTTCCGCCTGTTGGCTTAAAAGTTAGATGGTTAACGCTATTCACGAATTTAATAATAATAATAATAATAATAATAATAATAATAATAATAATAATAATAATAATAATAATAATAAATTACCAAAATCTACTACAGCTTATTGAATTTTTTTACGATATAGATTAATCATAATAAAAACTTGACTATTTTTAAATCATCATAAATTACTAAATATCTAATACAGCATATTTACTTTTTTTTTACAATATAGATTAGATTCATCATAAAAAAAAACTATTTATCGCCTGCAGGAAAACCCCCCACTTTTTTCGCCTGCAGAGGAACTTTTTTTTTTCCCCCTTCACGCCCAGATCTTTCCTTTGCTATATAAAATCGTTTGTTGTTAACCATAAAATTACGAAAAGTGACTGAATATACCAAATTAACTAATGGAGAAGGATACTAAACAGGTCATATCTATAAAATATTGCTTATAGTCACTAATAATCGTCTAATGGTAATGGCGCCCCAATTACAATGGAAAAAATTACGTTGTGGGTCTCAAGGAGTTAAAAACTTTACTATTTTCCCCGTGCAGACGGTGTACCTGGCGCGGAACCCCAAGGACGTGGTGCTGTCCTACCTGCACCACTCCCGCATCTTCAGGAACCACGCATACGTAGGCACCTTGGAGCAGTTTGTCCAATACTTCCTGGATGGCGACCGTAAGACCCCGCCCTCTATGCCAGTGTTTCTTAGCCTTCTTACCACCACACACCCTTGAATAATTGGTCCTTGCGTCCATGCCCCTCCTTCAGTCCTTCACCTCTTCAACCTAGATACATGCGGCGGCCTTTGCCTCAAGCGAAGGGATAGTGATAATTAGGGCAAGCATTAATAATAATCCGTCTCCGTGGTGTAGGGGCTAGTGCGCCTACCTACGAATCTGCGGGCCCTGGTTTGAATCCGGCCCAGGGCAGTCGGCTTGCAGCCAACCAGGTGTTATTATTTCCTTTCGTGGTTGGTCGATAAATGGGTAACCTGTGGAAACCTGGGAAGGTAACTTTGGTAACCCGAATGTCACGATAGCCCTGTGTCCCGGGTAGCGGGTTATCACCCACTACAGGCTCAATGGCTAATACGACGGAGATGAGCACCGAGGCCACGCGCAGCTTAGCGTATGCCCCCATCTTTACCTTTACTATTAACAATGATTAGGGTGCGGCCGCACTGGGAGCAGGAAAGCGAGTGAGAGCTTTATCAAAAATAGATAACGCTCTTAATATTGGTAATTTTGATAAAATATTAATGATAGTAATAATTTTGATAAAATTTACGATAACGATAATGATGATAATAACAATAATGATAATAATAACATAATAATAGTAATAAAAAAAATGTGCATAAAAATCTAGAGTAAATGAAATCTGGCAAGACGTCACCGCAGAGTTTTCTAGCCACCCTTGCTTCTCTGTGGCGACTCTTCGCTCACCCTCGCGCGCGAGCTTCATGTTAAAGCGAAGGCCGAGCTTCAAGTTAATACCTGACAGATCTTCCTTGTTCTCTCTTGGCTCACGCCCCCCTAGGTAATTACCCACGCCCCCTAAGGGAGCGCGCCCCAGCTTTAATAAGAACCGCTGCTCTATACCATGCTGCATACCAAGCAGCCATGTGTTACATAAAATTTTCATTTTTTTAAAAACTATAAATCCGGTGCCTAGTTATTCCCACATAAATAGCCACTTGTTTTTCCACTGAATTTTCAACAATAAAAAGTCTGTAGTTACACACCACTAATTTACCTTTCAAATACCATTACGTGGCACCTCTAATAGATGCTTCACCCACTGCCTATTCCTCCTGCAGTGCTGTACGGCCCCTACTGGCTGCACCTCAAGGAGGCGTGGGAGCAGAAAGACAACCCCAACCTGCTCTTCATGTTCTACGAGGACCTCAAACAGAACACCGTCCTGGAACTCAAGCGACTCAACGACTTCCTGGGCACCAAACTGACTCAAGAACAGCTAGAAAGTGTGAGTCACACAAATTACTGACTTTATTGATTTATCTATTTTTTTATTTAACCAGTTATTAATCACACAGATGGCTTGAAGGGCAGCAAGTTACTTTGCTCTTGTGTTTTCGTACGTAACATTTAATGTAAATGTAAATTGGCCATCCCTATAATAATTCTTATGATATTTGCTGCTATAAAGGAATTGGCAATATGCATTTCTTTGTGGATTTATGTATTTTGAACCCCTAAGTCAGTCAGAGAGATAGTAAACAACCTCCCAATCCCTACAGTAATACACATACATCTATTTCACTTCCAATCCCTACAATCATACACACCAGTGCATTTTTTAACATCACAATTGGGCGACCAAAATGTCTCCCAGTGATGGAAAACTGTCGCCCAGTAAGAACAATTTTAAGCTACTGGGCGACAAGATATTTGTTCATAAAATTCTTCCTGGATACAATGGTTCATCCTATCTGTGTGTGTTAGATCCAGAAGTGCATTCTTATTACTGCATATGATCTTTATTTATACACAACAAACAAAAGGGTGAAGTTGATATATCCAAAAAACTATATTTTAACAGGTAGGCCTTTACCTCTCTGGCTATCCAAAGAATGTCGCCCAGTAAGATGTGCTTAAAAAATGCACTGATACACACCAACTGTAATTCACTCCCCAATTCCTCCCTACTCAGCCTCCCAATACCTAGTCATACACACCTGTTTGACTAGTTCCTGGCCTCTGCTCACACATGGTCCTCTTCCCACACTCTTCCTTAACGCTTCTAACCCTCAGTGTGTCCTGCCTCTCCCCTTTAGGTGGCTCACTACACCAGCTTCCCGGAGATGAAGGCGCGGGACGGACTGGTCGGGGAGGGTGCAGAGGACATCTTTAACGGTGACATTGTGAAGAAGGATGGGGGCTTCTTTAGAAAAGGTAGTGTACACAGGTATCTTGGGGTATACATGATAAATAGCTCATCTGATTGACTAAGTATGTAAGAGGTAAAAGATGCCAAATTTAGTCACTTCTTGGGTAAAATGTAAAAGTAGGAATCCAGTAATATAAATTTTTGCCAATTGTCTCTTCCTGTCCCGCCTGTCTTACTATAAAAAAAAAGGAGTGTTATGTCAATACTTGGTCATCTCAGTATATTAGCTTTAATGAGAGTAACAAAAAGCCTTTTCTAACCATGATAAATTGGGCATTGAAGAAGTCGTGACAACAGAGAGAGATAGTTGGAAGTGTACCATCGGCCGTCTAACCTTATAAGATATTATGGGAAAATCTGACTTTAAACAGAAAGAAGATAAACCCTGTAATCTCCTTCCACTCGCAACTATGGCAAATAACTCAAACTACTGTCTCTCTTATCCCCATTAATTAACACAGCCTTAATATCACCACCCTTGCAGGAGAGGTAGGGGACTGCAAGGGCGAAACTACTGTCTCTCTTATCCCCATTAATTAACACAGCCTTAATATCACCACCCTTGCAGGAGAGATAGGGGACTGCAAGGGCAAACTACTGTCTCTCTTATCCCCATTAATTAACACAGCCTTAATATCACCACCCTTGCAGGAGAGGTAGGGGACTGAAGGGCAAACTACTAACTTCTTTCCCCATTTTAACACCCTTCACCTCAACTCTCCTTTGCACGAAGTAAACTAAAAATACTGTGCTCCTATACAATTATGAAAAGTAGCCTAATATACCAACTTAATTAGGGACAAGGCATACTAACGTCATCTTAAATATCCCATTAATTAACACAAAGCTTAATTGGCTTGCAAAGTAGAAGGGAAATACGTTCTGATCTCATTAAACGCAGCCTAATATTCACCCCCTTGCAGGAGAGGTAGGGGACTGAAGGGCAATATGTCCTACACCCCATTTTACCAGCACTGAATGATCAACCAACCTGCAGGAGACGTGGGACTCAACGTCAAATACTGTCCTCTAAGTGCCATAAGTTACAACAGTTATAATAACCTTGCCGAAGTTATACTAAGGCAACTATTCTTTTATTTTAATAAGCACTTAATATACCACTCGCAATGAAGGGACGAGTCTCAGTCAACTCTTTTCTCTTATCATTCAGTTAACACAGCCTTAATATCACACCCTGCGAGTAATATGTGAAATTGCAATGAAACTATTGCATCTCTTATCCCATTATATTCATCATTAAAGTTTCCCTAGATGCCAAGGCAAATACTGGTCTCTTATCTTAATTTAAACAGCTATATTACCCCCTTGCAGCGAGAGGTATGTGATAAAATAAACCAATACAAATGATCCGGAGCAAAAACCTGGTGAACAAAAACTTAAAATACCAAACGTGGCCACAAGGATATAAAACTGTGTCATATATAAATATGTATATCATTAATTTAATGAAAGCTTAATTGTAGCAATAGTAACAATGAAAGTACCAGTTTCACTCTGTTTTAATTAATCATATTATCAAACTATAAGAATTATCAATACTGGTTATTATTTAATTTAATGAAGCTTTAAAAGAACACATTTTAGCACGATTACTTAAAAAACATTCGTTGTTATTCATATTTCCTTATCAAATACTTGGATTATATTTCTAATTGACTGATACTTATTCCTCCTCCACCCATTCTTTCCTTTGCTATAAAAAATAATTAATCGACCAAAAATCCGTGAAAATGAATTAATACAAATATTATCCAAGGCAACGGTTTATCCCTTAAAATCTGTTCCTTGTAAAAAACTTCCATTGGTACCAAATAACAATAAGTTAGTGGGTCTAAGGGTTAATAAACTTATCAAAACGATCATTATCAATACTGGATTATTTATTTAATATTAATGAAGCTTATCAAAAGAACAACATTTTTAGACAAGAACGACTTATTAAAAGAACTCAGTTTGTTATTCATATTCTTAACAAAATTAACTTGTCTTTATTCTTCTATTGACTGACTTCCTCCCTTTAGTCCTTCCTCCTCCTCCCCCTTCTCTCTTTCTCCAGTTCAAATTAATGTTAATCACCAAAATGCACTGAAAAGAATTTACACCGAGTAATATATTCATGCAACTGTTTAACCCCTTCACGCCCAGATCTTTCCTTTGTTATAGAAAATCGTCTGTTGTTAGCCATAGAATTACGAAGTGACTAAATAAACCAAATTAGTTAGTGGACAGGGATACTAAACAGGTCATATCTATAAAAATATTGCTTATATTCATTAAAAATCATCTAATGGTGGTCAAATTACAATGAAAATTACGTTCTGGGCCTCAAGGGCTTAATTGATAATGTGAATTTACGGTTTTCACAATAAAATAATAAACATTTACTTCTCACCATCTTATCAAATATCCGTATGCTATCATGCAATGTTAGGAAAATCTTCAAAAGATATAACTTACTATTTTCATTACAATGCAACACTCAATATATATATATATATATATATATATATATATATATATATATATATATATATATATATTATATATATATATATATATATATATATATATATATATATTATATATAACACATACTGTACTAGTCTTACAGCACCAGTAACCCCATAGTGTAAAATAACAAATAAATGTTAAGTCCAGACTAGGGAAGAGTTAGGCAAAGGCTACTTCATCTAAGACGGGACATTGACCTAGGACATGTTTTCTATGTGAAGGCGAGACAGACGAGGCTCTGCTAATACAGTCAATAATATTAACATTAACTGCTATTATCAGATTGCAATGCTATTATCAGATTGCAATGCTATTATCGGATTGCAATGCTATTATCAGAAGTCAATGCTATTATCAGATTGCAATGCTATTATCAGATTGCAATGCTATTATCAGAAGTCAATGCTATTATCAGATTGCAATGCTATTATCAGATTGCAATGCTATTATCAGAAGTCAATGCTATTATCAGATTGCAATGCTATTATCGGATTGCAATGCTATTATCAGAAGTCAATGCTATTATCAGATTGCAATGCTATTATCAGATTGCAATGCTATTATCAGAAGTCAATGCTATTATCGGATTGCAATGCTATTATCAGATTGCAATGCTATTATCAGAAGTCAATGCTATTATCGGATTGCAATGCTATTATCAGATTGCAATGCTATTATCAGAAGTCAATGCTATTATCAGATTGCAATGCTATTATCAGATTGCAATGCTATTATCAGAAGTCAATGCTATTATCAGATTGCAATGCTATTATCAGATTGCAATGCTATTATCAGAAGTCAATGCTATTATCAGATTGCAATGCTATTATCAGATTGCAATGCTATTATCAGAAGTCAATGCTATTATCGGATTGCAATGCTATTATCAGATTGCAATGCTATTATCAGATTGCAATGCTATTATCAGATTGCAATGCTATTATCAGAAGTCAATGCTATTATCAGATTGCAATGCTATTATCAGATTGCAATGCTATTATCAGATTGCAATGCTATTATCAGAAGTCAATGCTATTATCAGATTGCAATGCTATTATCAGATTGCAATGCTATTATCAGATTGCAATGCTATTATCAGAAGTCAATGCTATTATCGGATTGCAATGCTATTATCAGATTGCAATGCTATTATCAGATTGCAATGCTATTATCGGATTGCAATGCTATTATCAGATTGCAATGCTATTATCAGATTGCAATGCTATTATCAGATTGCAATGCTATTATCAGAAGTCAATGCTATTATCGGATTGCAATGCTATTATCAGATTGCAATGCTATTATCAGATTGCAATGCTATTATCGGATTGCAATGCTATTATCAGATTGCAATGCTATTATCGGATTGCAATGCTATTATCAGATTGCAATGCTATTATCAGAAGTCAATGCTATTATCGGATTGCAATGCTATTATCAGATTGCAATGCTATTATCGGATTGCAATGCTATTATCAGATTGCAATGCTATTATCGGATTGCAATGCTATTATCAGATTGCAATGCTATTATCAGATTGCAATGCTATTATCAGATTGCAATGCTATTATCAGAAGTCAATAATTATCTCTTGTAGGTTTTGAGATATTTAATAGTATGTCAAAAATACACCAATACAATTTTCTCACTTATTTAAACTCAAAATTCATTTTGCTATGGCTCATCCGAAAGGCCTGCTAAAGCTTTATCTTTACTCTATCCGAAAAATTTCCTGTAAACCTCATAGTTTTCGATTTATTTAAGAAAATATTATTTTTTACTGAAAATCAAAGGTGTTTTCACAAAGTATCTCTAAGGTGATTATTAGGGGTATATTATGTATTCCACTATTAAGGGTATATCATATCTACCCCTATTACTATGTATACACTTAATAGGGATTATTAAATAGGGTGATCCTATGTTTCCTTATAAATGCATTTTACTCCGTAACTATTAGGCAAACAATAAATATGCATAGAAGCAAAGTTGTTAAAGTTGATGTGTTCTATACAATGCCATTTTCAGAATTGATTGATTTAATGCCTAAAAAGGTGAATGTGCCAGACATCAGAGGTCATATGGCACTATGGCAAAGCATATAAAGGGTCAGGGTTAAAGAATAATAGTGAAACGATGAGGGAAGGGGAAAGAACGGAATGTTACAGCAGGATGGTTAGATCGGATGTAGGATGTGATTTGTTGGAGGAAAGAGGTTAAATTTTCCAGGGAGAAGGAGGGGGATTCCGGGAGAATGTCCGCAAGACAGGGAGGTCGGGAAAGGGAGGACAAGTGAGTGAAGGAACTGGAACGGGCAGGAGTAAGATGGGAGCAGGATATTAGGACATGTTGGACAGTGAGAGGAACTTGACAGGGTGTGCAGAGGGTTGGGGAGGAGCGTGACATGATCATGGATCAGACACAAGGTACAAAACTATTAAAGGCAGATTAAGCTTTACCTTTTCCTACTTATATATTTGTTTTATGGTGGGGAAGGGTGTTGGGCTGATGCAATAAAGAGACATTTACCACAGCATGAATTAATGCCTATTATAATATCTGCAGGTGACTCAGGGGAAAGAAAGGCCAGAAGATAATTAAATGGTATTAACAAAAGCTCTCAAGTCCATTAAGTTACGAAGGCAAGGCGATACACAAGCTCTTGAAAGGTTTATTGCGGGAAGTTTGGAAAAATATATAATTAAGGCAGAAAATCCTTCATTAGAGAGAGAGAGAGAGAGAGAGAGAGAGAGAGAGAGAGAGAGAAACACCTTGGGAATATTGTCCTGTATTGCACTGGGGAAGGATGCGTTCAGTGGTGCATGAATATAGGGCAATAATGTGGTAATGCTGCTGATGATGATGATGGGTGAGAGGCTCCTTGACGCGAGGTTGGAGTTGAACATATTGGAACCCCGGGACCCTAACTGACGCCAGCTTGGATCTAGGCAGACACTGGGTTAGCCAATCAGGGTGAACTTGGAGTTAGAGACACTAGTAGTGATGATGTTGTAGTTGAGTGTGTGCCAAAAAAGGATTTGTTGCTATTTTGCTAACTCCAAACTGATTGTAGGGAATTTTTATTATTGGGGACCTGCGTCAACGCGAGGCACACTGGTGGGTATAGAAAGTCTAGGCCATGACTCCCAAGACTGAAAAGCAACGTGTTACTGAAGAGACCAAGGAAGGCAAGTGTGGGTGTTGCGCCGGCCTGAAGAAGGCGTTCAGGACCCTCGCCAAGCTGTGCCGCAGGAAGTGCTGCGGCTGCGGCAAGACAAGCCGCAAAGACGCCGTGGAAAGCGTCGAGGTGCTCGACGTCAAGACAGAGCAGCAGGGATCGCCCGCCCTGTCGGAGGAAGACTTGAGCCGCCACCAGGAGCACAGTGCGGAGGTTCTACCCGAGCCCTGCCTGGTGGTGCCTCAGGACACGTGCCTTCCTGAACCGCTCCTCGACGCCCCACAAGAGGCAGCTCTGGAGCCTCAAGAGTTGATGGAATCCGTGGACAACGGCGACCACCTTCCCGGGACTCTCGTCCAGCAGCCGCAGCGCAAGAAGGTGCGTCGCCGCCGCCGCCGTGTCCGTGATGACCAAGAACAAGACGACGGCCTCGGCTGGCAAGTCGTCTGCCGCAAGAACCAGAAGAAAACTGTTGACAAGGACAGTGTAGAAAAGCAGCCTCCCAAGGCCGTGGAGGCCATCACTTCGGAGGCCAACGCGGCCCCGGAGGCCAACACCGGCACGGCAGTAAAGGGCAAGGAGACAACGCCGCCTCCTGCCTCCAAGAAAAGGAGGCAGCGCCGCGCCCCCGTCCCTCCCCCACACGTCCCCCGGGACGCGGTGGGACAGTCGTGGCTGGAGGAGACAGTGGACGCGGTCCTTGTCGTGGCCACAAACATGCGCCGACACGTGATCGGCCCGCGCGGCGAGACGGTGGACAAGTTGTGTCAACAGTATCCGTCGTTGGCAGTGCACGTGCCTCCCCCTCACGACACTCTGTCGCAGGAGGTGGTGCTGAAGGGCCTCAAGAGCCAGGTGTCCGCAGCCGCCAAGGAGCTCACGCGGCACCTGCAGGACATGGAGGCAAAGACTCGCGAGGCCGCCGAGCGTCGGCGGCAGAGACAGGCGGCGTGCGTGGCGGTGGTGGAAGTTGCCCCGGACCTGCGGCGCCACGTGGTGGGTCCCGGGGGCGCGGCGCTCCTGAAGCTGATTCAGGAACACCCCGGCGTGAGGGTGACCGTGCCGCCCCCCACCGACACCACCACCAACACCGTCACCATCAGGGGCCCGCCAGCCCAGGTGGCGGCCGTCAAGGACACCATCGCCACCCGTCTGCAGGTGGCGCAGCAACGGTGGGAACAGCAGCGACAACAGCGGCTGCAGTGGCAACAGCAGCGTCAACAACGTCACCAGTGGCGGCAAAAACAACAACAACAGCGGCAGCAACAGCGCCCCGCCAGAAGTGCTCGGCCTGCTACTGCCACGACAACCAACACCACGACCACAGGGATTGCCAGAACCACTGCCACAACCACCACTACTACAGCCACCACAACCACTGCCACAGCCACGGCACCGTGAGGGGCGACACAACCGTGATTCAGTAATATATAACAGTACGTAACGTCCTCAAAACTAAAAACTAAATTTACTCCGGTACCATAAAAAAAAGCATAGGAATTCTTAAACACTATTCAAAACCGTGATTTTGTCCAAGGATTGTATCAAAGACCAAAACTCCCTAACAAGTTTGCCAGGTGATTAGTCTAGATTTAGGCATAACAAAGGCCGATCAACTACAACCCAGCTAGACGTCGGCTGAGGAGGTTTATCCAGCGCGGGAACGTCCTCAACAACACGCCGACAACGAGCTGCTTATCACAAACTATCGCTTGGACGGTGCCAGGATTGATTTCAATTTCATTTTTTGCCATATATCATTTAAAACTACATTTATCTTTTTTGTAACAGTTGTAAAACCGTACTTTCTCTATATTATAGTAATTCCATTTCTTTAATCATACTTATGTAGATTTATATTTTAGCCTTGTTCATATAGTACAGCAGTTTGTAATGAGTGACAGAACATAAGAACATAAGAAAATAAGGAAGCTACAAGAGGCCGCGAGGCCTACACGTGGTAGTTCCTGTCACCTAACACTACCTACATCCACCTTTCATCCCCATCCATGAACCTATCCAGCTCCCCTTTAAAGCTCCCCAATGACTCAGCACTAACTACCTGTCTACTGAGACCATTCCATTCATTCACCACCCTATTTGTGAACCAGTTTTTCCCTATTTCCTTTCTAAATATACGCTTTTCCAGCTTGAATCCATTACTTCTTGTTCTACCCTGGTTAAAAGCCGTAAGAACTTTTCCTACCTCTCCTTTATTAAATCCCTTTATCCACTTAAAAACTTCTATCAGATCGCCCCTTACTCTGCGTCTCTCGAGTGAGTGTAATTTTAATAACTTCAATCTCCTCTCATAACTAAAGTTACGCATCCCTTGTATCATTTTGGTCATCCTTCTCTGCACTTTTTCTAGCAACACTATATCCATCCTGTAATATGGAGACCAAAACTGAA
>JACEEZ010010874.1:5000-22500 GCA_016584305.1 Chionoecetes opilio
AATATTAGCTTCTGGAATGGAAACTCTTAACGTTGCTGCCATTTAAATTTGCTATAATTAAGATCGAGTGAGTTTGCCGATTGTCTGTTATTTCACCAAAACTTTGAAGCGAGACAAGCCGGTGGGAGATTGAAACAGTCCATTTATCAGTCTGTAAGCGTGTGCAAAGTTGACACGCATTGGTCTCCAAGGAAATACACTTGATGCGACTTTTCAATAAGATGGGACCTTTACCTGCTCCATGAGAATTTTTTTGTCTTTCTGAATATCTTTCTGTGTTTACATCTCTCGTTTTTTTTATTACGGGGTCATACGAGTGTAGGTCAGGCCCTGTAAAATACAACTTGATGAACAAGTAGATGAATACACACAACCGCCACGATGGTCAAGTGGATAGAGCATTGGCCTGTTATTCTGTGGTTTGCCGGTTCGAATCCTCACTGCTCCCGGGGATTATTCATTGATACATTTGGGCGGTTACTGTCCCGCTTGAGCAAGGGGATGGGTGTGCGAGGTCCCAGCATTACCCAAAGATCGGTAATAATGAGCTCCAAGCTTGCACCGGGAGGGTGAAACTGGCGTCCGCGAGTCCGACTCGCGTGGACAAGACCATGGGTGAATAACACACACACACACACACAGCGGTGTCCGCCAGGTAGCCAAAATAAGAGTCAGTATGTGTTCTGATTTTAATTAATGGAACACTAAGAGATACGAACTACCGTTGGAAATATGTATAATTTTTTACCATTACAGCTGAAATCTACAAGGAAGACCAAGGCTTCATCATGCAGCATTTAGCAAAACAATATCAACTCATTTCAATAATGAATTACACTAATCGACTCCTCCACGACAGTTGTGATGCACATACACCTTGGTCTAAAAACATCAAGCTGCCAGTCATCACCATGTGGCAAAATATCCTATAACTAGTGAGCACTGCCAAGCTTCTGGGAATCACCATTGATGATGAACACACTTGAAAAACGCACGTCAAAGGGGCCTTCGAGACTGCTTCCTACCGTTTTACCTCTTCCTCAGGCGATTAATATGACTAGTTTTTCCGTCTTTAGAGGTCATGGACATTTACACCATGTTCATTCTACCCAAACTGACGTATACCTCCCTTGCCTGAACATCATCTCTCACTCTCACAGAGAGGGACTTACTAGAGAAAGTGCAGGAAAACCTCCTACATTATTTATCAGGCAGCATTTCAAATCTTACATCTCATCTCCCTCTGTGACCTATTCACAGCCATATTCATGTTCAATGATACTGAATACCGTCAACACGAAAGCTTAGCAATGGGTTCGCCTTTCAGTGCAGTAATGGCCTCACTCTATATAAAGGTGTCAGAAAGTAGTCACTATCTGTGTGTGATATGTAAGTGTACGAAGTAGTATAGATACGTGGATGAGAATGATAGATATATACATGTCCTTGTGTCCAGTACTATTTTTAAATTACATCAACGTCTTGGATAGTGGGATTAGTAGTGATATCAGCAAGTTTGCTGATGATACTAAGGTAGGTAGGGTTATTGGATCATAGTCTGATGTAAACATATTGCAGGGAGACTTAGATGAACTTAATGAGTGGGTAGTCAGATGGCAGATGGAATTTAATATTGATTAGTGCAGCGTTATGAATGTTGGTAGAAAAATCCCTGGTAATAGATACACCATACGCAATGTATCGCTGAAAATATCAGAAGGGGAGAAAGATCTTGGAGTGAGGGTGAGCTCAGACTTCCGACCAAGGAAACAATGTATTGAGGCTAGAAATATAGCTAATAGCGTGTTAGGATTCATTACCAGAAGTGTTATAAGTAGAAGTGCGGAAGTTATTCTAAAGCTATATTTGGCTTTATAGTCAGACCTCACCTAGACTATGCGGTTCAGTTTTGGTCTCCATATTACAGGATGGATATAGTGTTGTTAGAATCAGTGCAGAGAAGGATGACCAAAATTATTCAAGGGATGCGTAACTTTAGTTATGAGAAGAGATTGAAGCTATTACATTTACACTCACTCTAGAGACGCAGAGTAAGGGGCGATCTGATATAAGTTTTTGAGTGGATAAAGGATTTAATAAAGGAGAGGTAGGAAAAGTTCTTACGGCTATTAACCAGGGTAGAACAAGAAGTAATGGATTCAAGCTGGAAAAGCGTAGATTTAAAAAAGAAATAGGGTAAAACTGATTCACAAATAGTGTGGTAAATGATTGGAATGGACTCAGTAGACAGGTAGTTAGTGCGGAGTCATTAGAGAGCTTTAAAGGGAGGCTAGATACATTCATGGATGGGGATGAAAGGTGGATGTAGGTAGTATTAAGTAACAGGAACTACATCGTGTAGGTCTCACGGCCTCTTGTAGCTTCCTTATTTTCTTATGTTCTTAAAGTACAAATTCAGTGACTATACAGCTTTAAATGGTTTGTTGTATCGAACAACGACAGGGGATATTAAGGACATTTCAAGAGATAAGATTTACGCAATTAATTATACGGAAACCGCTAGTACGCGACGTCTTACACTTGCTTCACGACAGCAGTCCCAATGTAGTACATCCTGGTAAAGAAAAGACATAGCATCAGGCACTACTCAAACATTTCTGGCTGGGTATGCGTAAAGATATCTCCACCATGTTGGTAATTGCCAAATTTGTGCTGAGATAAAGGGGAACGCTTCTTCACCAGCACCAATACTGTGATATCCTATACCGCAACACCCTTGGGAGAGACTGCACATTGACATCTTAGAGTTGCCCTTGTCGAAGAATGGCTATAAATACGTATTCGTTACTGTTGATTATTTCAGTAGGTTTTGTGTCACTCACCCGATTGCTAACAAAAAGGCGGAAACTATAGCCACAGCCCTGTTCGAGCATATCATTGCCACCTTCACTACGTTAAGCACCATCATAACCGACAAGGGGTCAGAATATAACAAGAATCTTGAACTTTGCAAAAAAATCAAGGTACAATTAGTCAACGTACACATTTACATACCACATATATAGCAATGGTGTAGTAGAGCGATTCAACCGAAAAGTAATAAATTGCCTGCGAAGTTTAATAAACCCTTTCAGCATTATATGGGATACTTGGATACCTCATGTGAAATGCGCCATCAACCCCCAAGTCAACTCACCCACAGGCGACACTCCTGTTTACATCCTTCCGGAGACGATAAATACTTACCGTTCGATTTACTCACTAAGCCACCCAAGTAGACTTATAATTATTATGATTATGTCACATTCTGCATTTACAATTTTCAAGTTATACAAAAAAGGGCTTTGGACACACATGCAGGAATATCGGAGCATCATGAAGGCACTACATTAACAGTTGTTAATCAGTTGCACAGGTGTAATCATTTGTACCTACACATGCAAGATAGGATATCTAGCAATGGCATGACTCCATGTTCCTTTTTTACTAAGAAACAAATGGTCACCAAAGGTTGCCGGCTTGTATAGAATTATTTAAGAAAAAAGAGAGAAACAAACATAAAATGCAGGACATACATACTCGTAAAATATGCATACGTCATTTAGATGACCTCTTACCGGTCAACTTGGTTATAGATGAAATACACAATACACCACCATCTCAGGAATCAATCAATCAATCATTGGGGGCATACGCCGGGGGGCGCGTCGCCTCGCCCACCCTACGACGCCACTCCTGGGGGTCACCACGCGCGAGTTCCCATGCAGGCTCCTTTCCCATACCAAGCAGCTCTCGACAAGAAACATCAACTTGCCCCAGCCACGAGCCTTGTGGGCGCCCTCTTGGCCTCCTCCACGCCGGATTGTCTCTTACAGATACAACCCGATGGGAAGGATCGGTTTCAGGGTAGCGTGCCACATGCCCATATAGCCGAAGTTGGCGCTGACGGACTATGCAGGTAATAGGCCTCGATTCAGTCTCACGGTGCAATCGCTGATTTGACACGTAATCATCCCAGCGATACCCCATGATTCTGCGAAGACACTTATTACCAGAGGCATTGATTCGTCTCTTGAAGTCACTATTTAGTGTCCATGTCTCACAACCATAGAGTAAGACAGGGATCACAAGCGACTTGAAGATCCGGATCTTTGTCCTTCTACACAGGTACCGACAGCGCCAAATACTCCCGCTGAGCGAGTCCATAACACCGTGGGCTATGCCGATCCGCCGTAAGACTTCTTGACGTGACTCGCCGTCATTATGGACTGCGCTACCAAGGTATGTAAAACTTTCCAAGATCTCAATGTCCTCGCCACACGCATGAACAGACTGTGCTGCTTCATCTAGTAAGTCTCCAAACACCTGGACCTTGGTCTTGAGCCAGGAGACCTCAAGTCCCAAAGGCTTAGCCTCCTGGTGCAGCGCCTCGAGAGCCATCACCAGGACCTCCAGCGACTCAGCAAAGATTACTGCATCATCGGCAAAAACAAGATCAGTGATCTTGGTGTTGCCGACGGATGCTCCACAATCACTTTGATCTACAACCTTATCCAATACCCAGTCCATACAAGCGTTGAAAAGTGATGGAGCAAGGACGCACCCTTGCCTCACTCCTGTATTCACAGGAAAGAAGCTGGATACACCTGCCCCACACTTCACAGCACTCTCAGTCCCAGAATACAGACCAGTGAGAAGATGATATTCAGATGTATTCCTGAGAATTCATCTCAGGAAGACTAAGTAGAAATCACAGATGAATCACATCCCAATCGAAGAAAATTGTGTAGTCACTGTCAAAGAATACGACCTACTGATGATGATGTCTTACTAGTTTGCCATATCATAGAATTACTTCTCCAAAACTAATTTGATCAGTAGTAAATTAAAAACATGGTAGAGGAACTTGGTGTATACATTACATCATTATTACAGGTAAAATATGTATTGTAAATTGTCTGCTGTTAGCTACATTAGTGATGGCATGGGGCCATGTGCAGCCCCGGAGCTCTCGTACATCAAGTAGGTGACTTGATTATTGTGGATGAATATGTGAGGGTCATACTGAAGTTTAAAAATGTAACCTACATACGTACATGACTCATTGTATCATATACGAGAAGGTGTTGATTTCGTAACAAGGAAAATGTCAGAAACGAACGTATCGCACCCAAGGTATCTGTATGCCGATTTGACTCACAGAGTACACAACCTGACAAAATCAATTCCCAAAATTGAAAACTTGGAAAGAACAGTACAAGGAGTACATTCACAGATAGTGGAATTGTAAGACGAGTTCGAACAACTGTACTATGGACATACACATTAAAAAAATTGTTTTTTGAGATTTCACTGTTATTAGATGAAGTATCTATCAAGCTCACCACTGTACACTATGATATTGCAACTTATATGCAAGATTTAGTCTTAGCAAATTTAGGACAGGTCACATCAACATTGTTCACTATCCCACAATTTTTAAGGATCATTGACGAGTCTACTGATAAATAAAACTGCATATCCTTTTTCAAAAATTGAGACATAAATATGTGTTACTCTATGTTAACAGCCTCCATCAACAGCACAACTGTCATTGTGGATATCCCTTTCACTTCTCATTTGCAATTCTACATCTATCAAATTTTCCATTCCCAGTCCTTGGTAACGACACCGTCTACGTTGTCTCCACCAGGAAAACTCAACCTCTAAACTGCAATTTATCCAATGATGGCCTTAAGGAAAGCTTAATGGACACAGACGATCTCCAACTCCGTAAAAGAACAAACAATAACCTGTGTCTTTGCCCTTGATATAGATTCACCTTGTATCCAGTCCTGACAGACTCATGCGAGGCCTCTCTTATCAAAAATAATTACGTGACACGAAATTGTTTCTTTGAAAATGTTAAGCAGAAAACTCTCAAATATATGAATAATTGAATATTCATAATGTCCATCACCTATTATTCCCAAAGAACACATAAATATCAATTATTTGTCCTTCCATGGAAACTCAATCCGCATCAATACAGGGTTTTTACAATGTTTCAGATAAATTGAGCTTCACGGGAAATCCTTATCCACTATTGCAAATATGCAAACCATTTTAAATCTCAGGAAAAAAAACCCTTTAATTTAAATTGATTTTGCTCCAGTCACCACACATCACAAAATCAAAATTAAGAGTCCAGCCCATAATAACCAATACATTGTCTCATCCGCTGAATATTTTTAGGTATCTTAGTTTTTTTTTTTTACCATACTCACATTCATTCTCATTTCATCCTTGTAACTGGATTGTAATATAATTTCTGCAAAGCCAGAAACACACATTCGCCTGTCATAACACATATTCCTGTCTGAAAAATGTCTGAAAATGTCTGATAAATAATGATGGAACTCTCGAATGAAAAATAATACGGAAATGTTAATCATAATTGAAAAATAAATAAATGTGAAAATCCAAAGTGAAAATGGAACACCCTGAGTGAAGACAAATTAAAGATATTGTAATATATTTCGGGCCAGGGCAGTCGGCGTGCAGCAATATGAACTGTTCATCCTTCTTTTCGGGGTTGGTCGATAAATGGGTACCTGGGGAAACCTAACTGTAAGGTAGGTAGGAAGCTGTGGTAGGATGTTACACTAGCCAGCCTTGTGTCCCGAGGTAGCGGGTTCTGACCCACCGCAGGCTCAAAGACAAATGCAACGGAGATGAGTACCGAGGCCATGCGTAATTTAGCGTATGGCCATATTTTTACCTTTACTCTTCAAGTGGAAGGTGACCAACTCATGTTGGAAGCTTTATTGAATTTTAACTTGGCCCTCATTGATATCAATATTGATACATTAATGTACGCCTTGGTTTAGAGTCGATGTTACAAGCTCGAGTATCTCCTACCATTGTACCAAATGCAATATTTTATTTAAATTATTGCAATCTTTATATAATGCATCATCTCAATTATCGGGATTGTTATTCCCCGTGACTCCTTATTATTAAACACTATGGAGAGATTGTATTAAAATATCCTACAGATATTCATATCGGCTTGGTTCAGTCAACTTCTATCTCTCACTCCCGATGCAAGGGGAAACGAATGATGATATATTTGATGTTTTTTAGTATCCAGAAAATTCCTTACGCTGTACCTGATTCACCTTATTGTGTGCAAATACAGACTTAGGCAGCTGTCTCACTTATCTCTAAAGATAAAAAAAGTATTTTCTTTTAGATTCAGTAGATCATTGTAAAAAGCATGATCAATTACTTGCATGCGAGCCAATTGGCCATGCCAAAGACTACTCTATACAGTAGTCTTTAGCCATGCCTATGATATCTCAGCTGATACATGTGAGTCAGCACTGTTTTTAAATAAATAGCTCAAATGAATAGCTTAAAGGTTGTGCTCTAAAACAGTTGTCAAGTCGCTTCCATCCATCTTTATTAGCAGTTTAGCTTGCTGGGTTTTCTCAGTTCCAGCGACTATGACAATGACATTGAATTGTCTTGTCAACCCTGTTTCCAAGTTCCGACAGCAAATCAACGGAACAGGTGTGCTCGACCTGGGTCAAGGCTGCAGTGCGCATGGCGACTACCTTTCCTTACCAGCACATGATATGCTGGTACAAGCTGAACTGCTGACGGTGTCCCCTGCCCCGCTGTCATCCCACTACACACTCCACCACGAGGAAAAATATATTTTATCTAATATCTCCGCCCTTGCAGGACGTGGACGGCGACGAAGGGTTGGGCTCCAAGCCCGTGCCTTTCGAGGATCTTATGACGCGACTCTACCCACTTGAATGCCAGAATGCCCCGTCTCCTGGTGTGGCGGTACCCCTCTGGGTTTTCATCGTAGTGGGACTCGGGTTACTACTGCTGGTCATCGTCACCTTCGGATGGCAGCTATATACGACCCGCTACGCCCGTCGGTCTCCGAGGCAAGAGGCCTGGCAGCTGGTCTCCATTAGACCACGAGGACGCGGTCTTTCTAAAATGGGACGATGTCGTGACCGCACCCGCGGTGCCCGCCCGTACGCCCAAACCACCCAGACGGAAGGATGTGGTGGTGGCATCGACTTCCGGCCGCACGGCCTGCCCGGTAGCGACAGCGCTGAACGAGACACCATGGAGGGAAGCCAGAGAAGTGACGTCAACAATCTGACCTTACAGTATTCCCATATCCCTAGAATATAGATGCAGCGGCAACTGACGTGAACACACCCCCTTGTCCGACTAGAAAAGGCACCGAGAGGAACAAAATCACTCCACAAGCTGACGGCTCTTGATGAGGTAGCACTCTATTGCACGCTCTGAGGTCTTGGGTGAAGAGAAGCAGGCCAAAGAATCGCCAACGCAGACGAGAAACAAGTTGAATAAGAGGCTACGAGGTAAAGGGAAGCTGAGAAGATAAAAGATAAACTCACCCTTGTCGCGATTTATGCTTGCGATGTCCCTTCTATGCTTGAGTTGTTGTAGATCGTGAGTACTGAGATAAAGTTGGCGTGAAACAGGGTCGTGTTTGAAGTAAAGAGACATATTGTGGAATTACCTTTTTTTTTATATTTATGCCTATAACGCCTGTAGGCAGTGCCCTCCAGGGGTAGGATGTTAGGCCCTGCAAGGTTCACTTGAAGGCTGTGAATGTGATGGTTGGCCTCGCCCGGCAGGCAGGATTTTTATAGTGACGCCTGTGATTGGGCTCATGCCACCCCCTGTGTCCTCCGATGCACTCGCAATCGAAGGTAGAGTTATTGGGGAGCATGTGGGTGTTCTTAGGCCACTCGACGGTGCAGAAAGATTTTAAGTGGATTTATGGTTCTCACTCGGGATCGAACTCGGGTCACCGAGAACTCCAGTCGGAGACGCTAACCACTCTGCTACCGCCTCCCCCGAGTACTAGTACTAGATAGGATCGTTTTGATGTGTTTGATTACTAGGACAATGTTGCAAGACATTTCTTTGTCAATTTTAGTGGCTGATTTGAGATACCATCCTAGTTTATATACATTCAGTCATAACTGAGCTCATTGTCTATGGCATGAAGGCATACATTCCACACGCTTTTTTTTTTAATCCTAAGCCCTCAAACCATGGTTTAACTCAGCTTGTTCTCGTGCTGTCCAAGATAGAGAGACGGCTCACAGACAGTATCGTTGTCATCCATCTCCTAAAACTCATCCGATTTATATTTATGGCCGTAATCCTGCCAAATGTATTCTTCAACTTGCCAAAAACTCCCTCATTAATAGAAAATGTTAAAATATTTATAGTTCCAACAACTTGGTGACTTATGACACCTAGTCAAAAACATCACCAACAATTTGTCTTTGTCATCTTTTCTTCCTATGCGTCACCTTATGCTTACAGTCATAAGGGAGTCCCTCTTATTGAAAACAAAATGTGTTTATGTGCTTCCACCCTGCCTGGTCAAACTTTTCCGTCTTTGTCTATCTTCTTCCTTTTCCTTCTAGCTGAACGTTTACTCACGCTCAAACTGTTCTTAGGAAGAGTAGTAACCGTTCAAATCCTTCAAACTACCGCCCTATAGCTATGAAATCCTGTTTTTCGAAGACTTTTGAATCTATCCGTAATGAGAAGATTCTTAAACATCTATATGGTCACAATCTTACATCTGATCGACAATACGGTTTCCGTAAAGAGCGTTTAACTGGGGATCTTCTAGCTTTCCTAATGAATTTTGGTCATCCATTATTTTAGGGGATTCGCTGAAACCTTTGCTATTGCCTTTGGCATATCAAGATTTTGATAGTGTCTGGTACATTTCTTTTATTTCCAAATTACATCTTGCGGTTTCTATACTTATCTCTGTTCCTTCATCTCAAGCTTCCTTTCAAACCATTCTATTGTAGTTGTTGTATACTATTACTTTTCCTCTCCTAAGTCTATCAATAGTAGTATTCCTGAGGGTTCTGTCATATCACCTACTCTCTTTCTGTTATGCATAAATGCTCTTCTAAGTTTAACTCAAAAGCCTATCAAATCCTACGTTGATAACTTTACCCTGCATTTTTCTACGTCTTTTACAAAACGTCCAGCTGTGCATGAATTAGATTATTCACGCAGGGATGTCACATAGCACTCTGTCTCTGATCTTTCTATAATTTCTGAATGAAGCAAGACAATCCTTGTGTTCTCTTATGCTCGAAAAACTTTATTATTTCATCTATCTATTCGACGTTACCTTTCAGACAACTATCACCTTTTATTCAATCAATCAATCAATCAGTCAGTGAGGGCATACGCTGGAGGAAGCGTCGCCTCGCCCACCCTTCGACGCCACTCTCGGGGGTCCCCACGCGAGGTTGTGACCCTGTGACCCGTGGGTGAGACAACATCAAACCCGTGGATCATGGCCTCACCCCCAGCTTTGAGCAGCTCCGTACTGATATTACAAACACCAGCTGTCTTTCCACCCCTCAACTTTGCTACAGCCTTTCAGACTTCGTCATGAAAGGGTGCAGTTTCGTCAATGGCAGGATCGGCATCCAGCTGCCCAATTGGAGGGTCCACCGTTAACAACTACCAAAGGTACTCAGCCCAACGAGCCATCTTACCATCCATGTCCGAGTCGAGGCGTCCATTTGCTGCTCGGATAGCACTCACCCAAGATGGAGACTTGGAGCGGAGCTTCTTCAGAGCTTGGTAGGCGGGTCGGAGGTCATTAGCGTTCAAATGACCCTCAACATCCTCAGAAAGACTCCTGACATGCCTCTCCTCAGGAGTTATAGTGCTTCGTGACAGACCTCTGTACTGGTCCTGGTTCCCGGCAAGCCTGGCAGCGCGACTCTCCTCAATATTCTCCAGCGTCTCCGTCGAGACAAACTACGCCTTGACCTCGGGTGCTCCCCAATGCACTCCTTGACAGCCTGGAGAGTTTCACGTTTTAAGGTATCCCACAGTTATACAGGGTCCCTGAGGGCGCCGAGCACATTGAACCAATTTGAGACTGCCACTGCATACACATTGGCACATGTCAAGTCCTTCAGCTTCTGAAGATGAAACACAATATGGTAATCTATGATATCTACACAGTAGAGGTAACCTCTTGAGATTCTTCAGGACTTGACGTGAAGTTTAAGTATAGCAACAAGTTTGTGGTCAGTTGCAAAGAAATCAGCACTCCGGTAAACCCTGCAGTTCTGGAGAATCCTCCAACGAGCACTAACGAATATGTGGTCGATCTTCTTAGATACCCCTCCGGCATTATTATACCAAGTCCAGCGATACAGCTCTGGGGGCGGATGCTGAGAGCGAGCTAGGGCGCCTTATCCACTGGGTCGCTTGTGATTAAGGCAAACTGCTCCTACCGCCTATGCTCAAACGAGGAAGCCGTCTTATTGGCACCGCTTAAGGCGCTGAAACTTAAGGCATGGTCCAATCCTGACTTAGTGAAGCTGCTGCTGGCCTTTGACATACATTCATTTTCTGTGTAGAAGGCAAATACAGCCTTGTTTCAGTTGCTACAACGTAACAATTGGTGTTTACGTAATAATAGTGTTGCAAGGTGTGTATCAATCGATTGTGGAAGACTAAATATGACACTAGGGCAGAGGTCGGCAACCCAAAATTCGAGAAGAGACTTGGCAGAAAAGCAGTGCCGATCGAGCCGCAGTATAAATTATGAATGGAACGTTCCTTACGAACAAATACAAGTTAATAAGTACAATAATCATCCCAATATTTTCCTAGAGACGTAGAACCTAGGTCACATACGCTATTGTACTGCGGCTATCTATGCTAGTTTTTAATCTTTATTTTTTTGCGATTAAGTGGACATTCTTAAGTAGGTGGCAGGAGCCGCACAGGTCTCTAGAAAGAGCCGCATGCGGCTCCGGGAGCCGCAGGTTGCCGACCCATCAAAGGAAAACTCCTCTATAAAAGATGCCTGCACACCGGAAACAGGCAGAACAAGAGGAGACGCGACGACCCCTAGCGCTCCGATAGCAGACTCCTTTGAGAGTATGTGTGTGTACACACACCTGTGTGTGTGTGTGTGTGTGTGTGTGTGTGTGTGTGTGTGTACTTTTCACGTAATAATTGTTCTGTCCCGTGTATAAAATATTAGCTTCATTGGCCGTTTGTAAACAACCTCGTTATTGTTTTCCCTCACATTGTACATGTTTTACATAACTGTATGCTGTATTCCTCGTTACTGGTACTTATATATTAACAAGCCTTAAAGAAACCGCTCGACTACTTTTATTACTACCATATTTGACGTGTGCCTCTGGGCTGGGTAAATTACACCTGCCTTTCAAGATAGGCATCACCTAGGCAACACCCCTTCAGTTCATTGACTCTTGGTATGTTAAATGGGTTGACCCCAGTTGCCTAAAAATAAGAAGACAGAAAAGGGTAACACCAGGGCCCACAGATTCGTAGCTAGGCGCGTTAGCCACTACACCACGGAGGCGACACGGAGCCATGGGGACCAACACATAACTCATAGCCAACCCTCACAGTGCCAGTAGTAGCATTGAAGTCGCCTAAGACAATGAGTGTGGCCCGAAGAGGACACTGGTTTAATACAGAGCCGAGTTTGGCGTAGAACATCTCCTTCTCTTCAATTTCACATATCTCGCTTGGAGCGTACCTAGAGACATGAAACCCAGAGTATGTTTCATCCTCACCCGCATCATACGCTCATCAACCGGAGAAACATCAACAACAGATGGCTGCTGTTTGCTGGAGATGCCCATAGCTATTCCCCGGTGACGGGTACCATTGCTTATGCCGGACCAGTAGTAGATCTAACCCTTACTGCTAGTCTAGCCACTGCCAGGCCTCCTAGTCTCAAAGAGTTTCACTTTATCCACCCTCAGTCTATTGAGCTCTCCCGATAGGAGACGCAGTCGATGATCGTCTGTGAGGCTCAGAACGTTCCAGGAGACCACACGTAGATCCTTCCGAAGGTTTATCCCTGGAGTGATTCGACGGGCAGGCGCCACCTTTGCATCGCCTCAGCCACCCTCACAACAAAGATATGCTAGGGGACCCTCCCACTTCATTTAGAGTGCGGAATTCCCGAAGGCTTTGCCCAGCATTCGTCATAGACTGCAGACCACCCCCCATATGTCGGCATTGGAGGGGTCTGCGTGGTCGGGCCCTACGACAGAACCGGTTCGGGGGCGCGGCTTTTGCCTCGCCTGCGGCTGTTGGCTCGCCCCCGGCTTCTACTTATTGGGTTTGTGGCAGTGCGTGTTTTACGGGAAGGGAGTGCAAACCCCTCCCCAACCAATATATGTCAGGGATTGGCCTTACTGCTCGCCGTGGCCAGGAACGCAGAAACCCAGTAGGGATTAATCCCAAACTGTCCACTAGTTACCCATAGCTGGGGCTGGATGGCCATTTACTCGATAGTGAGTTCATCTACCCTTAAAGATGGTCCTATTTTTAGTCCATCTAGGTGTTCAGCACACCCTCCTCACTGGTACAAACAGTGGGGGAGCCAGTTTAGTCGCCGACGATCCGACCATGCGTCTGGTTGTACATGTTACCAGTAGCAGGGCACATCCTTGACTAGGCAGCTCAGCTTCTTCAATGACGCTCAACAATCTCTGTCTTCCACATTGAACATTCTTGGGCTATCCTTTACTAAAAATCTAAACTAGAAATTTCACATCTCTGTTACCAATTTGTTTCTCATAAGTTATAGTGTATTGTGGTGTCTGCGTTCATTTTTTCTTCCACCCATATGTTCACTCTGTACATGGGCCTTATCCGCCCATTTATGGAGAATACATCTTATGTTTGGGGGGATCAACTCACACAATAATCGCCTCCGTGGTGTAGTGGCTAGCGCGTCTAGCTACGAATCTGCAGGCTCTGGTTCGAATCCGGGTCAGGACAGTCAGCGGCAGCCCAACCTTCCTTCCTTTCCTTCATCCTTCCTTTCGGGGTTGGTCGATAATTGGGTACCTGGGGAAACCTGGGGAAGATAACTATGGTAACCCGGATGTCACACTCGCCCTGTGTAACTGGGGGTAACGGTTTCTCACTCACCACAGGTTCAAAGACTAATGTGACGGACATGAGCACCCGAGGCCACGCGCAGTAAAGCGTATGCCCCCATCTTTACCTTTACCTTAGACCCCCAAGGCATTTATCGACTCCCTGAAAGATATCGACCACAAGGGGTCGATATTGACCAGTTTGGGAACCCTGATTGAAAACTGATTCTAAACCATGCATCCTTAATATTATTATTAGCTGCTTATGGCGAACTGTACTCGAACAGCCTTCTGAAAATCAAGATATATTATAACTGAGGTATATCCGGATATCATATATTGAGGAATGCCATATGTCCATAATGTAATGTTCTTGTTTCATATTGAATCAACATATGAGTCATATGCTTGTATGCAACACTTTAAAGGAGTTTTTTTTCCATCTTTCGCATGAATAATAATACATGAAATGTACTACTTGATTTTTATCTCCAAGTATACGGATACATGAATGTAAGAACGCAAAAAAAAAGTGTCACAGATCTGCAAATTAAATTTTTCATGTCATTAACTTGTTTATTCATATAGAACATCATTTCATGCTCATCTCGGCTAAGCTTATCAATTTGTCTGAGACTTCCAGATATCACTTACCATAGGCGTTTGACTGAGCCTCATTGCGGGAGGACAAAAGACAAAAGTACATGGGACTTTCCGCAACATAACCCGGTTTTCAGGCGACCATCATTGCGTGCCGATGAATATATTAGTTAAGTAATTCCATCATAGGGATAATGAGGTAAATATGAGAAGAGAGAGAGAGAGAGAGAGAGAGAGAGAGAGAGAGAGAGAGAGAGAGAGAGAGAGAGAGAGAAGAGGAGAGAGAGAGAGAGAGAGAGAGAGAGAGAGAGAGAGGAAGAGAGAGAGAGAGAGAGAGAGAGAGAGAGAGAGAGAGAGAGAGAGAGATAGTTAGTAAGATTAGTGAGAAGTATGAAGGGGGATGGACGTAAATGTATAGCAACATTAGAACAAGTCGTGTGGCCGTTGAATAAATGCTTCACTCTTTACTTATTAATGGATGTTAGAGGTCTGCTGCCGCTGGGAGGGTGATGAGGAAATGTGGTAGATTGTATAATTAATGACAGACATTATATCATATATATATATATTAATATATATATATATATATATATATATATATATATATATATATATATATATATATATATATATATATATATATATAATAATATAAGCGAAAGTGTGTTTTTTTTTTTTTTTTTTTTTTTTTATTTTTTTTTTTTTTATTTATTTACATCTATTACATAAATATATATACATATACATATACATATGCACATACATACACATACACATACATACACATACAGCCAGTAATAAATGAGCGGGCATCAGCCCGCCGCTGTAGCCGCAGCCACAGTCAGGTCACAGGTGGGCGGGGCGTGAGGTCACTCCCGCTCCTTAGTGTTCATCGGGGGGGTGGGGCGGCACGCGCCACCTCCAGCAGCAGGGGCAGATTTTTCTGAAACTGCCGTACGAGGGCGGCCGCGCTTTCCGGGCCGACGCACTGTCTGAGCCGCTCTGTAGCGGGACAGGAAAGCAGGTAGTGGGTCAGGGGATGGGGGGTCATATGAGGACAGTGCTCACACGGCCGCTCCTCAAACCCGTCCCTCAGCTCATCCAGGGTTTGTCTGTCTGTGTGTGTGTCCGCGATAGGTGCCGCCCCCCGTGGCACAATCCCATCATATGGCACAGTTTTGGAACCAGCTCGACGAGGGGCACATTTTAAGCCAACTTATGAAATGATCCGATTTCAAATATAAATAGTGTTAGATATAAGAATGATGTGTGTTTTGTAATTTTTATAAATTAAAGTTCTTTCGGTCATACAGCATCTAGATATTTTAAAGTTTGATGACCTAATTATTTGGGAGATCATATTATTTGACGGAATTTACGTATAAATAAGTAGGGTATTGGGGTCATGAAGAGTTTGCCGAATTCTTAAGTTATTTAGAGAGTCCTTAAACGTGGACGTCAGCAGTCATGAGGTTCCAGTTCTTCCACACTCATAGAGAAAGTGCGTAGATGAGAGATGGAACGGTATTGAGGGAGCTACAGCAGACAATCACTGGATAGTACCGTTCTTATGTTACGTAATGACTGCCGCCAAAATAACTTCAACCTCCTCAGATGTGTCGCTTTCTTGGGCTGTGTGCATTACAGTAAGGGCTTCAACTTTTCTTCGGTTGTCCAAACTGTCCAGATTGCTCACCACTTCATTCTTGTCTTACACTAGCGATGACCCCATCCTTGTAATTTGCCATGAAATTATCGTAATTGATCTTATTTGTAACCTATACAGTGTTTCCAGCCCATTACAGTAATATATAAATATATATATATATATATATATATATATATATATATTATATATATATATACTATATTGTGGACAGGGGTTTGGGTTTTCTTAAAATAATCGTCCAGACCCATTTTTTCTTTGCATAAATATGTTAAATGTTCATTCAAAACATCTAATCCACAAGAAATAATTCATTTCCACACCTTATTTCCGTAAAAAACACGACTTTTGTAAAAAGCGCGGGAAAAAAAGTGTCATCCTTCCAACAGGCCCGCGAATATTATTGATGAGTTTGAGGAGTTCACCGAGAGAGAGAGAGAGAGAGAGAGAGAGAGAGAGAGAGAGAGAGAGGAGAGAGAGAGAGAGAGAGAGAGAGAGAGAGAGAGAAGAGAGAGAGAGAGAGAGAGAGAGAGAGAGGAGAGAGGAGAGAGAGAGAGAGAGAGAGAGAGGGGGATGCTGGAATCTGGATGCTACTTCATCCCCAACACCCACCCACATCCCACAACACCCACCCCTGTTCCCACCCACTTCCAACACCCATCCCCTTCCCCCACCCACATCCCCCAACACCCACCCCCGTTCCCACCCACATATCCATTTCCAACACCCACCCCCGTTCCCACCCACATATCCATTTCCAACACCCATCCCCTTCCCCTATCTCCAACATCCATCCCCCTCCCCCACCACCAACATCCATCCCCTTTCCCCACCACCGAACACCCATCCCCTTCCCTCACCACCAACACCCATCCCCTTCCCCCACCACCAACACCCATCCCATTCCCCCACCACCAACACCCACCCACTTTCCCCACCACTAACACACACACCCTACACCCACCACCAACACCCATACCATTCCCCCATCACTAACACCCATCCCCTTCCCCCACCACCATCACCCATCCCATTCCCCCACCATCAACACCATCCACTTCCCCCACCACCAACACCCATCCCTTTCGCCCACCACCAACACCCATCCCATTCCCCCACCACCAACACCCACCCACTTCCCCCACCATCCGTCAGGGTGACTCGATTGGTAGAGCTGCGGGCTCGCGTGTAGCGTCCCTGCATTCGTTCAGCGGTTCGAGACCACCAAGTTCGTCCTGGCGTGGTGGCGCTTTGTATAGTCAATAACCTTGTAGTTGGTACTTGCAAAGTGTCTAGA